>JAODKN010000002.1:13243046-13268878 GCA_026774425.1 Petrocephalus zakoni
TAAGGCAGTTCTGAAGGCAAAAGGGGGTCCAACCCAGTACTAGCAAGGTTTACCTAATAAAGTGGCCGGTGAGTGTATATGAACTTATATTCATATAAACATATTATAGGAAGGCCCACTTTTAGATGTGTGTAACATCACTTACTATGTGTCTTTCTGCTGAGGCTAGTTCAAAAGTCAGCTCTATCTATTCTTGCTGCTACGAGAAACTTCTGACAATCTAGTCTATACATCACGCTTGCGCGATACGTCATCACCAGGCGACCGAAAGGAGAGTACCAGCTAGAAATGGCCGGTGTAGAAGAGGGGAATAAACCAGTGCTGGAAATGGTGAGCTTAACTTTAAAGATGTTAATTAGCACATGATAAATGATGGAAAAATATGTCAGCGCCAGTTCGTCCAGGAAATATGAAATTTAACTCAGTGACACTGACGCTATGCTGGTGGATATCCACGTGTCTCCTATGCACGATTAACTAGCAACCTGACGAAAGCGCGTTCGTCTAATTTCGTTTAATACGAAGTTTAAATCTCCATTGCAAAATTAGCGTATTAACAGTTAAACTGCATGCTCCTAGAATTTACTAAATCGGGAATGACAGTTATTTCATCATTAAGTGTTGCCCATGTGGTGTTATCACTCAGTGTAAAATATTACTTCCACTTTAAAGCGTCTGTTAAGCTTGCAGTGAATGCAGCACGCTGCAACGTTGTTCGCAATCTAAAGTGCTTGGGGATTAAAGCTTCACGAAAGCGCTGCGATTCTCCGAGAGCATCGTAATATGTGGCGGTACACACAGGCTTCCGCTTGTGGGCAGCGAAGAGCCGAGCAACCTGGCACAGTTTCATACGTGCATGCTCGAGTACCAGCTATTGGGAAATAAGTCGTAAATACAACGTTATGCGATTTGACGAACGATTCTTATTGGAAACAACGTCCCTTTAAATTGCTTTAAATTGCTCATTACACTATTTCTGTGTGTTACCCCTGGAATTCTCAGAAGCTTCCAGCAGAGTATTACACTAATAAACTTGTTACATATCTTGTCGTCAGAGTTATTCTCGGGTATCTGGAACCACGCTGCCCTTCGCTGTTTATGCTGCATCTGATCTCTGGCAAGAATTTGAGTGATGGACAGTTTAGAGTAAACAAGCAATATTTTGAGTAAACGAAGCACATCCAAGTAAAATCCTTTTAAACCTGTAGAAAAAATTTGTGTACTTCACAAAAATGAAGTAACAGTGGCTCAATAAATGTATACTTTTATCTCGTGTGTGATTGAGATGTCAGTTTAATTGTGGATCATTTAAATCAAATTTGCACTTGTGCAATATACTTTGATTAAATAAAAGTAACGCATAACTTCATTTCTCGAGGTTGAATGTGAATTATATGTATTTAATGAAGATGAAATAGTCTAACTGAAGGATCGTATCAGAAGTAATATATGGAGCATTTTTTTATATTGTTTATGGCTTTTTTCTGCTTGGCACTTGGAATAATGTACATTCATGTTTTCTTACAGCATTACGGAATTTATTTTGCATCCCCCCCCTTTTCCTTCTCCCATGAAAAATATTGAACATTTACATAAATTATGGTGCATGCATAAGTTATGGCTGTTTTTCCCCATTGTAACTAAAGGAAGTAAATCAAGGGCTTAGTGGCATAACTTTAAATGAAAAGCAGATGAATACACTTAGCGCCTGCTTTGTTGTTATTGAGGAAGTTCCTTGGAGATAGGACATTAGCAACAGCCTAAAATTACCCTCGCCAGCTTGATGGCTTTCCTCTGCCTTTCCTTTCTGATAGACAGGGTCAGATTTTAACTATGATTATTGTTCTCATTGAAGGCGTGTCTGACTGATGCACACCTTGGTGCTTTAATTTCAGCTTCCTGTCCCTTTATTTACAGTGCGGTCCGCTGGCCTCTCCCACCCAAGCGGCCCTTTCCCACTGACCCTCTCCGCGCCCTCATACTCCTCACCCTATGATGAATGCTGTGATCACTTCCTTCCCCTGTGATTCCCTTCCTGCCTCCCATCCAGTCAATGAATCGGACTTGAGATTGGGCTGAGCCGGGCTCTGGATTCTGCAGTCCCCCCCCCCCCCCAACTTTTGTATTGGGGCTGCCGTCAGAACCGCCGATTGTTCCTGTATCAGCGGGGCCCCCGCCCCGGCTGACATCCTTTTTCCGGGGTCCAGCCCACCTTCCTCTCGCTCCCCCCTTTGTTACCGCCTTTCTGCGATGGCCGCACGGCCAGACTCCACTTCAGTTCTTTGCAATGTAGCAGATAGGAAAAGATATCCTCCCCCGGTTACTATAATGTGGTTTTCTTTGAACCAGTAATTGTTTCCCAGTAGTTTCAAAGCAGGCTCAGTGGGTGGCACTGAGGCCTTGTTCCTCCAGTCTGAAAACATCTGCTTCAGAATATTAGTGTCTTGGGTGAGTGCACAATGTGATGGACCGGCACCCATCCGGGGCGTCCCTGTCCCCCGTGACTGAAAAAGCAGTTATGGAAGATGGAAGGAGGGATGGTGTCGAAATGGTCAGCTGATCCTGGGGTGAGGTCCTTAACCCCATTTACTCCAGGGACTGGCTATGCGTTGTTTTGGATAGAAGTGTCTGCTAAATGATGGCGCTTTTCCACTGCCGCCAAGAACCAAGCCGTACCGCGAACTGACGGTTTTCCATTACCAGTGATGCGAGCCGTACCCAAGCCGATACGGCCCTGCTCACTGTCATCGAGCTGGTTGCATCACCACCATCACTGATACTGGTGATCTGCGTCCATATGCATGGATTACCTGAAGGCAAAGGCGTATCTTCTATATAATATTCATTATCAGTAGTACTGCACATAGCAATGTGTTAATGCATTCCCGAAAACTCGGGACTTCCCAACCTCAACCTCATTCTTAAAAACGTGCCGTAGAACAGCTGAATGGAATGGATTCATAATGTGGATCTGACAAACAGATGCTAATTCCGCTAGCGCTTGATGCTAACATAAGATGGTGATTCTCACAGATATGCTAGTGGAAATTAGCACATAGTAAATCATGAGTGTGAACAGTAAATGGGCGTCTACGTCATTGTCACTTTTCAAAAACGACAACGCCATTAATGAGCCTTCTGCAGTGGAAAACCTAAATAAGCTGGAACTGTGCTGTAAGTCGTCTCTCTTCTCTGTACGGGTCGGGTATGAATCGGTTCCCGTATTCCAACGGGAAAAGTGCCAAAGTAAATGTAAAGGTAAAAGCGTGCCTCCTCTTCTCAGTGCATAGGGGGATGGGCATGTTTTGTTTGTGTGTAGTGCTGTTAGGGTGCTGGCTGATCCCCCCCCCGGCTGAAGGTGCCCCTCCCCTCCCACAGGTGCAGGCGGAGGGAGCCGACGAGGGCTGCATCACCTTCGTGCTGCACGAGGAGGACCACACTCTGGGGAACTCGTTGAGATATCTGGTCATGAAGAAGTGAGTGCTCCTTGTAGCCACACCCAGTGATGGGGGACCGTTTTGTGCTGCCGTGTTGCTGGTGACTTTCCTCTAGTTACATGCCTTAGATTTATCGCTTTAAGAATAATGACGATTCCAAACATATGATTCGCTACGGAGGATCTTAGTTGCTTTGCCTGTGTGCGCAGCCCCGACGTGGAGTTCTGCGGGTACAGCATCACGCATCCGTCGGAAAGCAAGATCAACTTCCGCATCCAGACGCGAGGTGAGACGGCAGCGTCCTCAGGGTCACTTTGTCCCCATGCAGCTCCCTAGTTTCCTTTCGGGACCGAAACGTGGGAATCCTGCAGTTGCACCGGCCACCTGCGCGTATCAGAAGGGCTGGGCTGGCTGTTCGGGCCGCTGCTACTCTTCCTGGTGTCTCTTCCTTAATCGCTATCTATGCACCGTTCTGCCCTGCAAAGTCGTGCACAGTCGGTTTGGGTTTGTGTGCTTCGCCCCTTGCACACGGCCAAACACCCCGTGTGGTGTATTATGGTCTGGCAGCTGCTGCATGCTGACAGAGGGTTTTTCAGAGAGTGCCCACTTCCCCTAGGCTATCACATAAATCCATTTAAGGGATCGCTTGTCTGAATGCACCGTTGTCTGTTGTCATGCGCTCTTGGTAAAGATGATTCGTTCTCCCACCTCGTTCTCCCACCTCGGATACACACTGGCAGCTCTTTTTCCAAGAAAAATTATTTTTAACACGTTATGGATTTACTGTATATTTTTGGGCGCAGTGCCAAAAAAACTCCTCGTGGTCTGTAATTAAATCGGCGTAACAGAATAAAGCGAGCAGGGCGGCGCTCCGGGCCGATCTGCAGGGAAGGCCGCCTGTGATCTGGCCGTGTGTCCCCGGGAGAGCCGGGCGTCAGGTGACAGGCCATGGAAAGGGCTGATCTCACGATGGCACGCTCTGTCGCCCCAACTGTCTGTGACGCCGGATGCAAGCGGCTATGTCGGATTAATAAGATTAGCGGGGGGGAGGGGGTTTGTGAAGAAGTGAGAGTTCTAGACAACAGTTTGGGGCCTACACCCCCCCCCCCACTCTGGCGCCTGGAAAGAGTGGCAGCCAAAACAGTCTGAAGTCTTTGGTGCCCAAAACAAACCCCCCCTCCCCACCACCAAGATCCACCAGTGAAAAGCAGCCCCAGCACGGAAGGGCTTTGGAGTGAACCTGTCAACAATCTATTTGGTGGCAGGGGGGGGATGCTTCTGTTCTGAGTCGCGCCCTTGACCGGCTTCGCCATACTGCCCCCTAGAGGCGGCTATCCCAGCCCCCCCAGCACTGCCCCCTGCCAATGACTCATAATCCCAAAGGCCCTGATTGGGCTGGATACATTCAGTCATTTCTTCAGATCAATAATCATGTTTAAAAAGTGCTGGGAATTAGGGCTGCGCTCAGCGTCGACGTCAATAATATTAAATCAGAGTGTTATTAAAATAATTTTAATGAATGAAATTGCTGAAGGCGTGGCACGCCTTCATGTATAGCTCAGTTAGCATGAGTCTCACTCTGCAAAGCCTCTCTGTACCGCAAAGGCCAAAGAATTGGAATCCCTCGGTGGCCATGACTCTCTGCTCCCCAGGTTGTGTTTTCCCAGCAGATAAGTTGTTCAGGTGTGTGGCCCCGACCATTTCCCGTCAGTGGTCAGAGTGATTGGAACGTGATTTCAGAAACGCGGTTTTCCATAAGTACCATGTTTCCGTGACCCTCATTTTTTTTATCATCCAATGTGGCGTTCCGGCTGGTGGTGAGTGTGACAGCCCATACATGCCCGTGTCATTGGACCTCATCTGATGTCATCTAATGCATGTTCACCATCCCCACACGCATGCACAAAACCACACAGTGCAGACCCCCAGGAATATTTATTCCATACTCCAACAACTCGCTGTGTAAAGAAGTACTTCCTCAAATCCAGTGTAAAATGTTCTCCTGCTAATTTCCTCCTACGAGTTCTTGTATTTGAACTAATGCTGAAGTAACTATTTGGTTGAACAGCATCCAAACCTGTTAGAATCAGTCTCCTTTGCTTGAGGCTGAACAGATTTAGCTCAGCTAACCTTTCCTCATATGACATTCCTCTAAGACCAGGAATCATTCTTGTAGCCCTACACTGCACCTTTTCTAAGGCCGCAATGTCCTTTTTAAGATATGGTGACCAAACCTGCACACAATATTCTAGGTGTGGTCTTACCAAGGAATTGTATAATCTAAGCATTACCTCCCTTGACTTAAACTCCACACACCTGGAGATGTAACTTCCTATTGGCCTTTTTAATTGCTTCCCCGAGAGTGGGACATGGGACATTATTGTGTACAAATGATTAAGGTATTTATTACGCCCATGTAAAGTACCTTGAGGTGACTGTGTTATGAAAGGCGCTATATAAAAATAAATTGAATTGAAATAACATCCAAAGATACTGGGAGAGTGATGAGGGTAAGAGGAATCCTTTGGAAGATGGGTTGTTTCTTCAGCTTGTTAAATTTTTTTTTTGTCCTTCTGGATGGAAAGATGCCTTTGTAAAATAAACAAGTATTTTTTTGCTTGGAGGTGTGAACATTTTTTAACTTAAGTAATTTTAAAGTAAATTGTAAAGTAATTTTAACAAAGTGTAACAGTATTAGACATCGGTAATTTTATCATCTGCATAATTATAATTCATTTCCTGTATTAACGGAAAGTACTTTTTATTCGTCACAACGTTTGGCGACATTTCCTGTCTTAAAAGATTTAAAGCAGCCGTGACCCTCAAATTTGTGCTAAAAATTGCACGAATACGTCAAACAACTCGTGTTCCTGATCGTGCCCGTAGGACATTCCAGCAGATGGGCAGGATGCTGGGGCTTCAGCTCCACGGCTCACCCTGAACATGGCCCCCTACGGGTCACACCAGGCATATACAAGGAACGTTGTTCCATACTGCCACTTAGCATCAATGCTTTTATTTTATTTCATTTTATTTTATTTTTGTTTTAGTTAATACTGTTTGCAATTTAGTATGCATGATCTGACAATATTGAGCAATTCATGGGTACAGCAGCAGTATCCAGCAGCAATTTGTTTGCAAGCCTTTTGGATGAGTCTGTGCTGTGTCCTTGCTCCTTCCAAGGTGGTATTCCAGCTGTGGAGCCCTTTAGAAAGGGCCTGAATGACCTTACAGACGTCTGCCAGCATGTCCTCAACACATTCGAGGTAAGCGCGCCCTTTCCCCCTTCCCTGTTACCTTTGGGTACTTTTTGGTTTCTCCCTGTCTCCGCCCCCCCCCACACGTTTCCTTTTCCGATTTTTACTCATGGATTTCCTTCCTCGTTCTGTCCCTGACACTGCGAGGCCCCGTGGAGCCCCAGGATTTGCCCTGTTCCACCCCACCCTGCCCCACTGTCTGCTCTGTCAGCAACGGCCGATAAGACAGGCGTCAGCTGAGGTTAAGAACAACCAAGATTAATGACAGTGGGTCTGCATCTTCTCTGGAGAAGATCACACGGCCGATGGCCTCAAAGGCTTAGCTATCTGAACAATTTGCGGGGCTACTGCTTTGATTCAGTTTCCTGCCATTATTCAGCACTTCATTTCACTAAATTAAATGTCATGGTGATGGACACCGTACGCGGAAACGGGACTGTCCAAAGCAGTGCGTGAGCTTGGTGCAAGAACTTAATCTTGCTCTAAAACCTAGAACAAGTGTTGCATCGGGGAAAACTCTTTACAGGTGGCACAAATGGCTATGATGAGAACAGATGAGCGGGTAATGAACCTGGTGCATTAGCCGGAAAAACGAAACATAGATGTTTCCCTGAAGCACTGAAGGAGCTGCCCCCACCGCCCTGTGTTACCAGCAAGACGGATTGTTGCAGACAGTTCCCAGATACAGGCTGATTGGAAGCAGATGTGGATGATGTAGCTTCAGTGGAGGGTCTGCTGACAGCCAGCTCACTGTCACCGAGCTGTTATGCTTGCCACACAGATGATGTTTAGTGTGTATTTCCAGTTCTTGGGACATGTTAATATTGTAACGCATAACCACACAGGAAGCTAATGATCTTAAGTCCGGGTCCTCATGTAACCACCTTGACTCACTACCTCTGCATAAGTACTTAACTTGAAATGTGGTTTTATGGTGTATTTCCAGGCCCGAGTGAAGGAATTCAAGGGCCAGGTAGAGGCTATGGACTAAGGTGGATCAGGATCGACACCAGCTCTGAAGATGCAAGATGGAGTGAAACAAAAATAATTTGTCTCACTTGCAGAATTTGGACTGTTTCTGGCATAATTTGACTAGGAATGCAAAAATGTCCAGTAATATTAATGATGATAGGACTGTAATGGGAACAACCACCTTGTTGAAGGTCAGCGTTGTGGCTTTTGGATTGAGTCAAGTCTTACTGGAAAATTTAAACTATGCTTCAAACCCTCAAACATGGCAGGAAATGAACCATGTAATCAAGGAACATTTTGTAAAACATTTGCAGGGTATCGGGATGGAGCTTGTATTTGATAGAAAACGAATGCTTTGTTCAACTGAAAGTAGACCATGACCACTGTTTGTCGCTCTTGGCTTCACATTTGCAAGCCATTTATCAGAGGCTGAGGTTTAAGTTCACAGTGGGTTCGGGGTTAATTCTGCTCCACCCAGAAACATCTGCCCTGAAGCCTCCAGCCTCATACCCTCATTTCCATCTGGATGGAAGTGTGATGTCACATTCGGTCCGGTGAAAATGTCCTTTCATCGTGACAATGTTTTCTGTCTGTATTATGCTGTCTTGAAATTTGTTCTCCCAAAATATAGATTTTTTTCATATTGAAGCTTGTGTGCTGTCTTTATTCCAAGCTTTTCCCAATCCTACTAATTGTCTTTTCTGGTTTTTCTTCAACTGAACTGAAAGTGTGGTTGATTTAGTGATTTAGCCTGCCAGTGCAGTTCGCCATAGGAGACTTAAATCCTAAGACTCAAAGAGGGCAATCAAGCTCATACAAACATCCCCCATTAATATAATAATCATGTTTAATGCAATTATTGTCAGTCATTTAATTATCTCAGAAGCAATTTTGTGAGGAAGTAAGTGAGTTATTAAATACTGCTGCGGCTGCTTTTATGTTCTTTTAGAAGGTGTTTCTTCTGAAGTAACTTATACACACATTCTAATTCTTGTCCTATTCAGGACCACACACTCATTTCTATGGGAAAATCCCTAATCCCAATCATGACACCCTTAAACCCTACCCAGCCCTAACCCTAACCATAAGTAACAGAATACAAGACTTGGCATTTACACTTTGCATTCACAGATTTTTATGAAATCTGAAATCTGAAGTAGTGAGGACTGGAAAATAAGACCTCACTAGTCACATTTTCTGAGGATTTGCTATACTTGTGAGATCCTTTGGTCAAATAAATGTGGTAAAAAAAAATATGGGATTTTAATTTTTTCACACTGGAAATTGTATGTGATCTGATGTCACATACCCATGATCATATTTAAGGCATTTTTGGTGTCTTGGAAGTCTTACATATTTTTGTGTATTTTGTATTATTATTTTTGGTTCTTGAGTTCCAAAGAACGAACTTGTCGGTTAAGGATCAGTTATGTTGAGCTGGAAATGTAGTGGAACATGCTTGAAATCCAACCAAAATGTTGACATTTTAGTGTTTTACTCCTTTTTGAGATGTTTAAGTTATGCACAGATCTTGAGAGTTGTGAGTATTGTAAATCACTTGCTATTTTTTGAAGTCAGTTTGGCTGAGATTCACAAGACATCCCAAGTTCTTTGACTTCTTCGACACCATTTTTCCACCGTGATGCCGAGTTTCAAACCCTGACCAGGCTGTGAGAGGAGAAGTGAAACGACAGAGCAGGAAAGCTGGAAACGGAGCCTCTACCTTGGGTACAGTCCTGTTGTCGACATCGAGGGAGCATCCCATGCAGCACGGCAGAACTCTGCACCCTCCATTCCTCAGCCGATTCAATTAGCTTTTCCCCGTTGCAGTATTTTTGGGGCCATGCGTGAGACTTAATTTAATTAGTCGTGGGGGGTGGGGTGGAGTTCAAATGGTGCATTGTCTGAGAGGCTCATTTGAGGACATAAAAAGTACCATGAGTTCTTTTACTCTGATCAATAGGCCCTCTGTAGGTCTACATTGGGCCCCCATGGTCACAGCCGCAGGGCACTTGAAGCCTGTTCCCATTTTTTGTTGTTTATTGTGAAAAATGAGATACATTGCATTGACGTGATCTTTGTGTATGTTCATTGTCATCATTCATCCATCATTTGATGACTGATTTTGCGATTCCCATTCTGCAATTGCTATGGTTTGCTTTTGGAAAACGTGCATTAGTCATCGGCGCTCTGCATTTGGGATACTTCAACATTCAATCCTGCCGAATATGTTAAAGTGGACTCTTCGCGCGGGTCGGCTAAATGTAAATTAAATATAGCCTTTCAGCCTTTGCTTTGTCAGCTGCAGGTTTTCCCGGAACGGTGGAATCTCAAAAACCTCGTGTTTCTGTTGGCTTGGTCCAGTCGTGTTCCCGGTTCTTGGCTAATCCGGACAGAGTGTCTCTGCTCCAAGTTGGTGAGCGTAGCGAAAAGTAAGTTTGAGTCATAAAATGGTAAAATAGTATTTATTTGCCGTTTTAGCCAACAACTAGATACAGTATAAAAAGCTTTGCTTATATTCAATACTTGTTTTTAGAACAGACGTGCTGTTAAGGCTTAACACAAACTTTAAAGGAGAAACAGTTTTACACAACATAAAATCTGGCAGGGTGTTTACTGATCCATATAACTGGCAGTGATATTTCACATGAAAGTACAAACGTATATATACAGACATACTGGTATAACTACATATATATATAGATGTATATATATTTCAGCAAATCACGTTTTATATTTAATGTCATCATACAAATACAATAAAAAAATTATGTTGTACCATTACAATAGATGAAATTGGGAAAAGTCAAAATACATATTAAATATGTACATATTATGTACAGTAATTCTTCATTGAACATACCTAATTAAAAACATTAGGAGTTCAGGATTTTTTTCAGGTTAAGTGGAATATACAACCATAAAGATTCAAAAGCATTTTTACCTTTAAATTTGAGAATGCTATTAATAAACAATTAGTCATGTAGCTTCCGAGGTTTGCGCGTTTTATGTGATAGACTCCCTCATTCTGCCTTAAAACTTCTAGAAAACAAACACTCCCAGCCACAATCGTCGCTACCCAAGACATTGCTGCTTCAGTTCCAGATTTTTGGGCTGCAGTTGCCTGATGGTAAATAAATAAAATCCATACTGCTCAGAATGTGAGCCAACATAATAGATACAAAACATTCTTATCATGAAGGGTCATTTTCGCTGAAGAAAACATCAGCTTTGATCTGTATACCCACAGCATAATGGTTATTGTCATCAAATTCTGAAACAAGAAAATACATACTGGCAGTTAGTTGGTTGAAGATCTACTGAACTATGCATTCTTGCCTTTGGTAAAGTTTTCCAAAGAACTATTTATAAAAGATGTATTTGTGTAGAAGTATATATCAAAGTATATGTACATAAACTCTGTAATACTTAAATTCAAATAAAACTGTCCATTCATAAAAATGGCTAAAGCTTCTATTGCTCACATGGAGGTTATGTCACAGTATTCCAGTTTCACCATGGGCCTGCTATCCACAGACGTGCACAGGCCCCACCAGTGTACTCTTCTGCAATCATCTTCTGTTTAAACATTGACATGCTCTAAGCCTATGTCGTAGACATTGTCCTTTGGCCACATACGCTATGCCTCTTTTATTTGTTTCTGCGATGGTTTTCTGTATGTCTGTGTGAATCTTCTCTAAGGCAACGGTGTCTCTAACGGTGTCTTGATACGGTTTCCGAAGGGACCAGATGGACTGTAGATGCATTTATTTGCTGCTTGGATTTGAGGTTCCAGTTACTCGCACGTCCCCCAGTAAGTCCTCTCTAGTGTCGCTGTGGTGCCTTTTGTTCCCCCAGCAGAAGCCCTTCTGTGTAGTTGTATTAGGGCTATGCTGGTATGGATTTTACCTTCTTCATTCTCTGCCGTTTCCCCATTTTCCGACATTCCATCCATCTTAAGAGGAGCTGTATTTTTGGCTGGACCGGGAACTGGTCCGATCTAGGCCATTCTCACGGCAGTAGCCCTTCCAGCGTGTGCCCATAGCCCTTTCGTCTGTGGATGAGATGTTTCTTGATGGTCTCTGGCACCAGCAGCACAGGCAAGACTAGGTAGGAAGCAGAGATTTCAGAAGATGCCAAAACCTATTTGTCTTCATTCCAGTTCATCTTTCAGTACTACTTTGAAATGATCTCCCTCGGTCTTACCTGGAAGCAGTTTTTAAACTTCTGGCTCACAAAGTACAGTGCCACGGGATTGATGCAAGAATTCAGGGAAGCCATGTTGATACCGATGTAATCCATCACCAACAGGAAACTAGTCGGAAAGACACAAGTGGAAACCAGAAGGTCACTGACAGTTAGCACTGTGGTTTGAGTTATACCAGTTAAATTTGCTGATTCTATAGGGCCTCAAGTCTCGTAGCAGGCATTGCACAAATTATTCAGGGTACGATGTAGAGTGGTCCTTCACGGGCCATATAAAGTAGTGCTCTTACCTTAGGAATTCGCAGCGATTTGGGTCATTCTCGTTGTAGAGCGTATTTTTTAGGATACGGCTGAGGTGGAGAGGGAGCCAGCACAGGGCGAAGATCACCACAAGGCAGAATACGGTTTTGGCTACCTCTCGACGCTAGTGCAAAATAAAGGGACGTCAATAGCTGGGCTCAGCATTTCTTTTTTTGCTCAGACACACAGTACTTTGAACTTGTGTGATATTTATTTTATGTGTAATTCCTATATTTGTAGCTGCTGTCTCTAAGCATGTAGTTTTTTTTGTAGTTGTCATTTGTCACAATGACTCTGGGCTAATTGTCCACAAGGAACAAGGCTCTGACAAGGTTTTAAGAAGGATTTCTTGAGCCATACCTAAAATTACGATTTAAGATGGTACGCCATAATGGAGCTAAATGAAACATAATTGATTGATGATGGTTGATTTAAAAACAGCCTGTGAAGGATTTTGGATAGCTGCTAATCTACATAACTGTAAACTGGAAGAGTTCTTGCTTGGAATAGTGTCTAATGTAGCTTCAGTAATCCACTGTTGGTAAAAACACCAAGCCTCTGACCTTAATTTACATATACTCAGCGAATGTACATATTCAGCAAAATAACATACTAATGAGGAAAGCTTTTCATCAGAGAGAAGGGTCAGCCAACAATTCATGGAGAAGTTGGCGTTAAGGGTCTTGGTTAAGTGCCCAAAAGGCCCTTAATTACTGAGCCAGCCTTGGGCCCCAGACCCACAACCTTCCAGACTCAGATCCCGCTAACCAGCAGAGCGGAATGCTGTGTAAACTCTTTCAATGGCTCTTGTTCAAACCACCCGACCATTTGAAACATCGCCTACATAAGACATTTGCATTGTTAAAATTGTGGTTCTCAAGCCAGTACATCTGCTGTGAATTCCAGAAACTCTCCAAGACTTACAGGGGTTTCTGAAGTCTTTTAGCTAGTGGTATTCAGTTGATCTTTCCTTCTCCTGGCAATGGGATGAGTACCTGCTTCATATGGTCATTGAGGGCTATGCGCATTCCCTTCTTGCGGCTGAGCATTTCGCAGGACATCAGGGTATAGAAGACTCCTGTGCAGGCCAGGGGGAGGCAAAAGTAGAAGCCGAAGAGCCACCAGTCCTTCACATCCTGGTAGAACTGCAGAGAGAAGGAGACCACACTATGTCTTGCAGCCTGCAACTTGAGTTCAGTGGCATTCTGGGTTTTGAGGTTCATTTGCTGTGACTTGTTGGGTGTCATTATATTGGACGTCTTGAAATGGTGACAAAGCAGTAAAACGGCATCAGCCATCTGTTCCAGACCGGTCAGAACATCACATGTCTCTACCAGTTTGAGATATTACAATGGCAACGGCAGAACAGTTGGATTTCGTTTCTAAGCTTGTTGTAATGTTTCTTTTAATGTCCTTCCTCCAACAGCATGTATTCTTTTATGAAGCAAATTAGGAATTGATTACACTTAGTAAAGCTGTATTTGGTACAGCTTGGTACTGGTAAAATACGTAGTTGTATGACCTTCAGGTATGTGCTATGAAGCGAAATGAATATGTATATATTTAGATAGGGGCATATCAAGAACGTACCTTCATGAAGGGTGTACTCTGCTGCGGATGTATTAAGCAGACGCGAACCTTGGTCCCGCGGTAGAGCATCTCCATCATATCAAAGGCAAGCACTTCCGGCACGGCTAAGACAACTGCCGCCACCCAGATCAGTGTCACCTCTACTGCCTTCCACAGTGGGATACCCATACCCTTCACCCGGCTCCAGGACGTCACCGCGTGGTATCTGCGGGTAGGCAGGGTAACGGCAGGCCGGTCAGCACGCTGCTTGGCTCAAACTTTCGCGTTGGGATATTTCAGTGAGTAAAGACCCAAATTCAAGTACAAATCTATTGCACTTTGATAAGATAAGCTCGAGGTGCTGTGGGTACACCCATACCCACAGGTGACATTTTACCACGCTCACCGGTCAATGCTGAGGGCACACAAGCTCAGCACAGTAATGCCTACTGAGGCTTTCTGGACGAACGGCATGAGTTTGCAGACGTGCACCCCAAATGGCCAGTCTTCAGCAAGCAGCTAGGGGCAGAAGGGGTAAGATTAGATCACAGACATCAGTCATTTACATTTAAGCCTTCCCATCTGACATAGTAATGTATACAAATACTGCTCGTATGCGCGAAATTTTTTAGTTCTTGTTCAGCAACTTCATTTCTAACTAGATGGAGATTCACTGTCATGTGTCGCAAAATGGTTGCATTGCTTTTTTTTTTAAGTCCTAATGAGGAGTTTGCTTTAACAAGCAAATGCACTCCGTATGCAATATATTATGTGTCCTGAAAAGAAATGAAGTCAGTGAAATACCCTGTGTCACACGCCAAATGCCTTTGGCTGAGCTGGTTCACGGATACGTGCTGTTCATTATATTTCTGTCAAAATCCCAACATCTAATGGGGAGCATGGAAACAATCCATCTGCTTCCTTGGTTTCTGGGATGAGCATAAATCATTGTTGTTTTGGTATCCTTTGTATTTGTCTGCTTTTATTATTCTCACTGTCCGTATTAATTAAGGTCAGCGAGCTGGTGATTAAAGGATGATTTGGGATTTAGTGGTCTTATTGTGGCTCTACCCGCCAGCCTGCATGAGAAGCCTTCTTTAGCTGCCTGACTACACCTATCTCATGGAAGAGGGCAGAGCACCCAACTATATTCAACCAGAGATTATCAAAAACAACCAATGGATGCTTGCACACTGTGGTTTCTGAAAGACAAACTACCTTTCTACTCTGGCTTTTTAGGCAAGAAGATCAAGACAGAAATGTGGACCTACTACCCAATTAAAATTCTTCTTGTCGAGTCTTGACTTAGTGCAGTTACTCATTCTGTCTTCAGTTCCATTCCAAATGTGGACTTGTCACCGTGACCCGGAGGTCTGACAGGTTTCCCAGCAACACTTGACTGACTAAACTCAACACGTGTTCAATTCTTTCTAAACAAGCAATATAGTGTTTACTGTTTTCCTGGATATTCTAGGTTTCTGGCGTTCAAGGCTGACAAGGCGTAGTGGGGTTGTGTGGCTGAGAGCTTTTCATAAATAGGATCAAGACTTGTCACCTATGTAATGACATATAATAGCTGCCTGTAAAGGGCCTTTGAGAAGGAGCTGGTTTACCTTAAAGACATTGACAGGAATGGCGATGAGAATGTAAAGCAGGTCCCCCAGGGCCAGGCTGGCGATGAGCACGTTGGGCCCGTTCCGCATGCACTTGTTCTTGTAGATAATGCGCAGCAGCGTCGAGTTCCCAATGATGCCCACCACGAAGATCAGACAGGACACCACTGTGTTGATGTACTTGAAGGCTTGCTTGATCTCGGTTGGCTTGACACACATAGGAGGATTGGGGGCATGGGGTGAGGCGGGCCTCACTGCAGGAACTTCAGGCTGGGAAGCGTTGCCCACGTCAACAGGGGCCTCCATGAATGTGCTGGCCGTGATGCCATAGGCCAGCTGCGCGGCCCCTGAACTGGCCGCCAGGAGGCAGAGGAGCATAGCCATTTTCATTCTCCAACAGGGTGTGGAGGAAAGCGCAGGGAGAAGGGGATCTCCTGTCCACAGCCACTTCAGACTGACCTGTTGGCTGGAATAGGTAATAGGTAAAGAATCACAGGGGACATACTCCTGCACTTAACATTAATTGAATTCTTAAAGCACTATGTAATTATAAGATGTGTTTGTGGGTGTTTGTTTCATCAAAGGTCTGTGCTAAGCCAATAAGTAATGTGACTCGCATGATAAAAGGTTTTGTCCAGGAAACTTAAATTAATACAAATTAGAATTTGTATTCTATATTACATAGTTATATTAAGACACAATACATACACCTTAAACACACACAATATGCCTGTTTCTGCAGTTATGATGCCAATGCAGTACAGTGGTTCCAGAACCCATCGCGATACTCCAAAAGAATCTAAGTTCAAGTCCCTTATATAAAAGTGCCTATTAACATTACATATACACCTATTCCCAACCTGTCATTTACTTTAATCATGCCTAGATTACAGAACTGTATTAGGAGCGTAACGATACACACATTTCTACCAAATGTTTTCAGAATTTGTCTTTCAGTTTGTTACACATATGTGCGGAACGAATGCAGCCAATGTGGAACGTTTGTTTTTCTGTGTCTTTCCCCCGAACAACATTTGGAACGGGGTGGATGGACCACTAGGTATGCGCACATAGTCACCCGAACACAGATAAAGCATAACGACCCACCACTATCATTACAATACAGGTAATTTTCTAACTGTGCACCTTAACGGATATTTATTTTATCTGGACTTACTTGAGAGAATATTTATTTTGATTTACTTTTAGGTAAATTTTACTTTTTTATTAGTATGTTGCAGCAGTATTGACAGAGACTTTTTTTTATTTAAAGAACGTCATACTTTATTCAGTAAACCACTGTTTAATAAAGAGAAAAAGAAGCAAATTTATGTTTTGTGTTCTGCCAGCGCCGTACTGAAATCGTACCAAACCATGACTTCAAAACCGAATCACGGTTTTGTGTACCGTTACACCCCTAGTACCTATATAATGTAAATTCTGTGTAAAAGCAGTACAGTAGTTTTTATGATGTATTGTTTAGGGGAAAATTACAAACAGTACAGTACAATACAAAACAGAACCACGTTTGTTCAGAACTGCACAATCAAATCCATGTAAGATGCTGGCTGACTATATAACTGCGTTACTGTGGTTTATGGGGCTGCTACTGAATGCATCATTGGATCCTCCTGATCAGTAATCTGGCATGCACTGCCCCTCAGTATTGTCCTAACTGTCTGCGGGTGTACAGGCTTTCATCCCCCCCACCCCACCAAGCAAACACTGCTCTGCCCCTGGCTGTGGCCCTCTTCCTGGTATGTTCCCATCAGAGCAAGTCATGAAACAGACATTGTTTGCCAGGAGTCTTTTGGGGCTGTAGGGGGCACTGCCGGTCACATAGGCCGGTCCTACTCCACAGCCTTAGGGCTATATCAATGGAACAATGGACCCCGATGAAACGTGCAGGCAGTATTTGGACGCCTATCCAGAATGGTGGCGAATCAACTATACCAAGAGACAATGGCTGTGCTACAACGGCATGCGTGATTATTTTTCTATCCATTAAGCCCCAAGAATGTTAAATCTTTCAAACCACTGCGATTGTGTCACAGAAGAACAAGGACCCGCATCTAAAGACATTGCACATGGCTTCACGATTTGGAGGGAAAGACTAAATCTACTAACAGAAATAGTCGTGTGCATTTAGGCTCTATCACCACCACTGGTGCTGGAAGATGCTCAGACTTCACAGCACTTCCAAACTCTACACCTAGTTCCGTTCCTCAAGGATTGCTGAGTTTATGAGACTGTGACCTTGCTAGAGGGAAACAACCATTTGCAAGCTAATGTCTCATGCACCTGTGCCCAAGGAGGTCAGCCACAAAGACTCTTAAAGGGCCCCGGGGCTCTGAAGAGACTCTGACAGTGACAATAGACACAAGCTTGTGGATGAGGGGGTCACAACCTCAGCTAAATACGACAGCTTGTCTCAGCAGAACACAGACACCCTGGAGACACTGGCGTGCTGGTGTCTGGGCACCATGGGAAAGTATGACAGTCCCATGTAGGGACCACGGATGGTCGGTCAGGTATGATATCACCGATTAGAGCATTAGGCACTTGGACAGTGGCCTCAGGACAAAGTCCAGCTTTCTTAAAGTCTACTATTGTTTTAGCAGCTCCAGTATCGATAGGGAAGGGCTCTTATCCACTGCTGAGAAGCCCTCAAACAAAACAACTTCTTTCAAAGGAAGGTCAGCCCCATGACAACTCACATAGGCCTGGCTTTTCTGCGTCTACCTTGAATGCAGTCACACAGGAATGTTTTATAATATGATTTAACAAACAGCTCTCTGTCCTGGGTCTGAGTGAAGTAAACTAGGCAATCATTTATCACAACGTAGCTCTACTCTTGACAATGTTCAGTTTTAGAATGAAAAGAAAGTCTCTATTGTCCTGTTTGAGTAATACAAAACCTCTGTGCATCATTTTTCTAGAATAAAAACTGTAGAATTTCCTTTCACTATCCAGGCTGCTGACATTGAGATTAGTTTTGGCTCCCCATAACTCGACAGTCAGCAGGCCTTATCTGCTCGGCTTGAAGTGGCCTCTTTCCGCACGTGATCTGTGTCCACGTTTGATAAGGCCGGTACTGAGCGCAGATGTTTCCCCATGTGAAAAGCAAGCAGCTCACATTTGTTTGGATCTGTGGTGCCAGGAGAAGGCATGAGCCAAAGGAGCGAAGCATGACGGGCTTGTTGGTGGGTACAAGGGAAGACAACAGAGGGCGACGTCCGGATGAGCCTCTGCCGAAATCCACACAATTTAAAGAGGAAAAACTAATCTAAGGATGAAACGCAGAGAAACTCCACTGTATTACGCCATATGTGGGCATACATCAGGTGCAGTTCTCCATATGAAAGTGTCACCTACCAAAGGAAAGTACCAAACAACAGAATTCAGTGTCATTGCGAGTAATTCTACTGTGGCAGAGAGTAGTCAGGTCTTGGGTAAGAAAATAATGTAAGCAGGTCTGGTTCTATGAATCAGGCTGTTTAACTTCAGTTTCTCTCTGGCCTGTATATTTCTGTGCGCTAGGGCAGGTGCAATAGCGTGTGGGTTAGGCCCGTGGTCAGAAGGTTGCCAGTTCAAATCTCGTGGTTGATAGATGAATTTCACCATTCACTGCACAGGCAGAACCCTTAACCACAATTACTCAAGTGACTGGCTCACTCTGCTTTCTCAGTTGTTTGTTACTTTGGAGAAAAAAAAAATCGTCTGCCAAATAAATAAAATGTTATCTGCAATCCACCAGCATTTTTTATGTGCAGACCTTTTACAAGTTAAGGCCACGACCTTGTGAAATGTTCGTCGCTCTCAGATACTATAACAACGTTCTACTCAGAGTTCCAGTTTTTAGTGTTCTGTAATCACTGGGAGACACTTTACTGGCAAAGCAATACGGCAGGAGAATGCAGCCAAAGAGAATCATTACTTTTTTATTAGCAGAACCATCCTTGCTCTGATGTGCGAGTAACTCCACACAGTAGGCTTTTTAACTAACCCCATGCCTTGGAGCCTCCTGTGTAGTTATAAACTCTTGGAATTTCTGCAGCTGGAAACGCAAAGTGGTGGAAAGCCTACTGTAATCCCCAGGTAGTCACAGATTACAATTTACTGTTTTCGTTTAATGGCAACACAAATAAAGACATTTTGCTAAGTGTCTTCAAATTTGTTCTAGCTGAAGTTTCAGTTTCTAGCTGAAGTTTCAGTTCAGGTTGTCAAAAAATCAAACCACAGAAACAAACTAGAATATCAAGGGCACCTAAAACTAAGGCAAGAAATAAGTATAAAGCCATTGCCCGCCATACAGCAGTAACAGCACGTCAGCTGGCCCTCTGCAGGCTGTACTCTGATGATGTACTGGAATATTGTACCCCTCTGGATTATACGGCTCTTGTGGGCACTGGCAGCGTTCATTACGCAAACGTCTGTGGTTTGTTCAAGGGGGTTAACACTACAAAACACTTTACAAGAGGTCTGGAAGGACAGCACAGATCTAAAGGGCTTTAATTTGATTAGACTGCCTTGGACTTCTTTTACTGATACTTTTACTGTGAGGCATGTTTACGATACAGACTGTTCCAGTGGAGCGAAATGAAGGGGGTCTTATTTTTGCTGAGTCAAGGCACACTCCCGCCTCAGAGTCATTTGATATTAATCTTGCAAATAAGCGCACCGTATTACTTTCAATCACAACCGGCCAATTGTTGGTGCGTCTCGCATATAATAAAACTTAACATTTCTTGTTGTTGTTAATGACAGTTACAAGTAGCTATTTGCCCAAATCACCCCGTTTATTACACTATTTCACAATACAAAGTAGGCTAATTATGATATTTCCACGAATTTTCACGTGCGATTTCTTTATGGAATGTACCAAACATAATTACATGTAATATCGTGTAACCCTTGAGCAATATTGGATTGGTGTTATAATTGCCTCTAAACGGTTTGAAATGCGCCAGAAATACTTGCCAAACCAAGACTAAATATATACACGACAAAACCAAAAAATCTAAAATAATCAGTTATTGGGTACTAATCAGGTACTCGGGTACTAATTCGGTAATAAAATAATACGTGCTGAAAACAATTAATGCCTTTATTTTGCATTATGTGTCTGGAACTGATTTAAAAATTCTTGATATATTAATACGACGCCCAGTTTGTGGTTTGCTCTCTTTGGGAATTTTACGTTTCTTTGGCAAGATTCGTTTAATCAGCTTTGCAAATTTTCTCTCAAGTATTTTCTTCAGCGAGCGAACTGATTGTTCGCCGTCACTATTTTTCACAACACTGATGTCAGTTATACATGACAGATGGTTGAATTTCGAAGGTCTTTATCAGAGTTGGATCTAGCCGTTTCTAGTTCACAGATCTTTAACATAGTATGGCATTTATTTTGCAAACTAATATCATTCAAGGCGTTAATACGTTTATAATCGATATTAACCAAGTGCTGCATGTAATATTAAGATTCTCAAAATAAAAAAGCTAAGCCCAGCCTCACTTACATTAGAATCCAGCTGCGCATTAAGGCTTGTCCAAGTTCACCTTATCCCAGAGAATAAGAATGAGATATGAATAAATTAGCAAAGTCCATAAAGGAATTAAATACACGTTACATAACCTAAATCAAATTTAGCAATATAGGCCTACGCCATGCGCAAAATGACTACAACGAAAAATTAGATTTTGTACTTTTTGTATACTAAAATGCAAAGCTTCAAACCACGCAAACCGATAAGTCCGCTTTGCAGTGTGATTTTACTGCTTCGGGTAACTTTCTACCCAATTGCAAGATGAGATCTAATTAATGTCTTTGCATGCTGCACCCAACTTCTTAACGAATTTCACGCGTACCCATGTTGCTTTAATTTATTCTAATTGATCGAGTTCAATATTTAAAAAAATAATAATAACATTACCGAGGTCGTCATTTTAATAATGCAGTCAATAAACGCGTAAAAGATAATAATGTTGTCAGTATTCATAACCAAATACCCCGAGCGGTGTTTGGGTGAAAATGCGTAACTTACCTCGGATTCTATAATTTAACTTTACTTTTGCCGTTTGTCTTTTGGGGATGACTAAATAGTTACTCCAGTCTAGCAGTCCTCTGAGCTTCCCAGACACTGGACATGGTAAAATCTGTACATTCCTATATTTGTTTAAGTCCCTCCGTGCGCAGCTGGATGCCCGTCGGACAAGCGGCCTCAGCCTGCGCTCCGAACCCTCGCACCGCGCTTTGGCCGCATACTGGGGACAGCGCTAATGTTTTATAGCTCCGTATTTCCGCTCTCCCCCGGCATGTCTGTGCAGCGAGCCAATGAGCTTTCATCTTTAAATCGCTATAATAGCGCAAACGCGCCAAAGCCTCTTTCCAATGTTTCGATTTTTTATGCATAAGTATACTTTGAGAATATTAATGATTTACCTGGCTGCTTATTTAAAGTAGCTTACACGGCCGTCTGTCAAAATTCACCTAAGGGTGAATGGATGCAGTTGGCAAAATGATACACAATATCATACCTCTTCCATTAATACCAGATGAACAGCAAAGTGATGTAATTTATATGTGAATTTGTATATTTAAAAGAAGTGTGTACGTTTGTTTAATTGCGTGCTTGCTTACTCGTTTGGTGGGTTGATTGATTGATTGCAAAGACATATTACCAGTATCGTCTGCGATTCTGACCAGGATAATTAGAGGACGATATTAGCAGTATTTGCGCAGTATATTGTACAAAAGGGCTTACGCAGAACCTTCTTGTACCACTACCACTGTGTTTCAGTGGACATATTTGCAGAATAAAGCCATATTGTGCGTGCTAAAACCGAAAATTCGAACGATGCTTTCCAGGTAATTCAGATAGTTCCCAGCCTGTCGTATTTCTCGTAGGTTCGAATCCCACAGCTTCCCTTTGTCTGGTGCGCCTATGAATAAAAGGCTGCTATAGTTTAATGCCAAACTGAGCAAAGTGCCATCCACAAGCTGCAGAATTAGCTGCCCTTTGCTATGTCGCATATGAGTGAAATGCAGAGGGTGTATTTTGTTGTGGTGTGTCAGCAATGACAATTAATCATCATTCATTCATTCATTCATATGATTCATTTAGCAGTTGTATAGAGGAGTAAGGAAACTTCACAGAAAGAGATCATTCTTTGCAATCACTCAGACTGAACCACTGCCCTCATCTCAAGTTTAAAGTAAAAAAAAAACTGAGTGTAAACTAGGCAGAATGTTCTTAGGAAAACATTTTAACTGTGAAAAGGTGCATTCCTCTTCTCTCTGGTCCCAATGGAACGCCATTCCAAATGGCCTCTTTAGCAAAAACACATTAGGCAAATGTGATCCTTCTTTGCCAAAATTCCTTTATTGACATTTTATCCACACCAAGAGTAACACATCTAACATTATATTTTATAAACATATGTGGTTTAGGTTTTTTTTTTTTTTAGGTGGGGGGGGGGGGGTGTTTCTCACTGCTTACAGATGAGCGATGTGGCTAACACATTGTGTTCTATAACTCCATTGCTGTCACACAGTCTGCATCTAATTATGTCATTAAATTTCGTTCCAAGAACTGTTGTACCTCATCAATGCAACCAATAGCACATGTCAGATTAGACATCAATATTAGCAGGAGGCCATGTACCACCAGAAGAGATCCATCAATGTACCATGCAGTACAACAAACACACGTGTTTTCAGCAGTGATTTTCATTGCATGCCATAAAATGCAGTAGATGTGCTAAGCTAAAATGCTAAATCATTTCTACATTTTGAGAAATCCAGCAATTTAAGGTGTGAATGTAAATATTTTATTCATTGGAGATTTTCATCACAAAAATCTGAAAGTAGAGTTATCCAGCTATTCTAAACAAGAGAAGTCCAGCTTCTTAAGTGTGCATAATCACTAAGAGAAGTCCAGTTAGAATTTGCCACCACTCTGGAAGATCACAGTGAGATCACCAGAAGTGAACCTCTTCTGAGAAGGAAATATAAAAGCAGCGGTACATCATGCTAGCTGTCTTAAAAATCATTTTGAGTTTAATATTTCTGAGTAACCCTGTGTATGCTTTCTTTAGTGCTGTGTAGTTTTATGTATATTATGTTCCCGTTTGAAATGGTCTAATTTGGGCTTCCTCTGTTTGACCTGCATCTAACCTCCTGAAACCAGCATTTACACCACTCTCACTTCCAGATATTTGTCTCTAAACTCTCTGTGGAACATATCTGACTCTCTGATCTGCAGAAATCATGTCCCAGTTAGCGTCTAGCTCCTGCACCCCATCGTCATTGCCCAAAAGTTTAAGGGGGGATTAATACCATCCCCTTTCTGCCACATCAGCCTGCCAGTGTCGCAGTGGAAGGCCCACACAGTGGACCGGCCAAAAGCCATCCTCCGGGCTTCCTCCTCTCAGCCCCATGACAGAGCAAGGACAGTGGATTCCGGTGGTGTCTTCCTGCTCTTAGAATAAACCCATTTCACATCCTCTCTCAAAAGAGCACGTTATTGTCCCCATCTATGCGTTCTACTTTTAAACCAAACAAAAACAACGGAAGTGAGTAGGAACACCAGTAGGCACTCTTATGATGATTCCCTTAAATATGTAAAGGGACTTTGTATAGATATTTGTACCTGTGGAAATTAGACTATGGTACTGTTTGTGCTAGTAACAACAAAAACATACTACAAAGACAATGCGCCTGAAAGCTGGAGCAATTTCCTTTGGGATTTATGTGGCTCCTGCTGTCATGGCAGCGTGTTCCACAATCACATGATGTCGACGGCGCTGGTTTCATGGAGCTTTTTTGAAATAACAGATTGGATTTTTGTTTGAAAGTCTCTTCGGGTCTAACCGACAAAGGCGTCTGAGAGAATTTTATACACAGATTAATAATAAAAATGTAAAGGTCTGTGTTTTTGGAGGCGATTTTAAATTTTGGCGGTACTTGAGCCCCCCTGTTTCCTAAGCCCCTGCTTGTCTTATGAAGGATTTTACACGTCATTTTGCCAATGTAACCCTTCAGTGCTCAATCGAGGTCCCAAGCATGTGAACAGGAGCTTGAAACTGCCGATGTCTGGTTTGGGTGATGCTCTGGCGGGACTCGCCGATGAGACACATACGCGCACACACAAGCCCAACCTGACCAGGAGATTTCACAGCGAAATGATGCGTCTCCATCAGAGGTGTCAATTTCAGGCCCAGAAAGTAAAAATCCAGGCCAGGATTTTGTTTCAACCAATCAGATGAGCATAAAGAGTCACAGTCACAGAGTGCTCAACTAGTTGGTCTGGATTTTTACTTTCTGGACCTGAAATTGGCACCTCTGGTCTCCATAAAAATCCCCCGGGGAAAGACAAGCCCGGTATAAGCACTGCGAGGGCACTGCGGACCGCAGCCATGCGTTGTGGCGCACGTAGGCTGCCGGCTTCCCATTTGACCAGTTCGGTGTTTGCAGGAGGCCAAGACCTCAGGATGCTGCCAGTCATGTGCAGGAGATTAACAGAGATCTGAGAGGCAAAAAACGATAGATAAACTGCATGCATGTACAAAGCACAAAATCCAGGACTGAAGCCATTCTTACCATTTGCCAGTTTTATTTCCCATGACTTATTGCATAGTCAGCTAGCTCAGCTGACAGGCGCAGAAGGGCAGTCCTGCGGCGATCTCAGCACAAAAGAGTCTCTTCATTATTTGCTCTTCTTTACACTTATTGGCAATCTGAGGGACACCATTTTAGGAATTAAAAAATTCTGACTGGATTATTGCAATGTGCTGGCGCCCATCTTGGGTTGGTCCCTGCCTCGCACCCATAGCCTCTGGGCTGGACTCCAGACCCCCCGTGATAGGATAAGTGGTTATGGAAAATGGATGGATGAGACTGGATTACTTAATAGTTTATCTAATAACACGTTGCAACCAAAATTATTCTGGTATGACCTTAATTTTAATAATCGATCAATACAACCTATTTTTTTTAATCCATGTCGAAAATTAGATTACTAGATTAGATTACTGTTAGCTGCATAGTCATTCATTATGACATCACTTAAAGCCACTATTTACTATTAACTAGTACTTCCATTATTGAAATAACAAATCTTTCTGATTTAGATTGTTCTGTGATTTTTTTTTTTTATTATAATAGAATCGAATGCTGATACCCAGTTTGAGCAGTGCTTTAGTAACGTACGGAGCTTATTGCTAAGGTCAGATGGGAGGTGACATCCAAGTCTAGGGACACCTAGGGATGGCAGTAACACTGTGAATGGTGTTTAGCACACCCACGTCCATAACAATGATGTGTGCCAGGAACGGGTACAACTGCTGTGAGAACTGATTTTCTGCATATAACTCATCATATGTGATAACTAGGGCTGTCAGAATTGACGCGTTAACGCGGATTAATCCAGCGTCGTGATTAATCTGATTAAAAATATTAACGCATTTAACCCATCTGC
>JAODKN010000002.1:13268978-13289320 GCA_026774425.1 Petrocephalus zakoni
ACTCAAAATCCCTGAAATGCAGCGTTGCCAACTATTTCTTACCTGAACTTACCTCAACGCTGCATTTCAGGGATTTGCGTTAATATTTTTAATCAGATTAATCACGATGCTGGATTAATCCGCGTTAACGCGTCAATTTTGACAGCCCTTGTGATAACACTTTAAAAATCAAATGAAAGTGTTATGTGACACATACAGTTATACTCAGTACAATGTGTAGTTTGCTGAAATACAAGACTATGATGAAAAGAAAAAAAAAATATATATATATACATATATAAAGAGACAAACATTGAACATTAAACTATGAAGATAAATAACTATAAATGACCATAAATAGCATAAATAGCAAGAATTGCATTCCCCGTATTTGCAAAACCTTTAGATCTTGAGTGCAATGCCTTCTCAATTGAGCTATTTCAGCACACCGTCTGGTTTGGGTCTCATGCCTGTGATTGTAGGGGTGCTGGTTCAAATCCCGTGGTCAGCAGAATGCTTGCATTGTGGGCCCTTGAACAAGGCCCTCAGCCCCCCATTGCTCCGGGGGCTGTCTCACCCTGCTTTCTCAAAAACATCGCTCTGCATAAAAGTGCCTAGTGAATGAATTATGTTAGCTTTATCATGTGACAGGGAGCCAGAGAGAGGCAGAGAAAGTAGTAGTTTTTAAACTACTGTTCAGTGCTGCTCAGCAAACAGCGTAGCACTTTCAATTATACAGGCTATACAGTTGTTATCTGCAGGTATCCACAGCGTTCTCACTTGAACTGGCTTTTTCATCCTTTTCCATCTAAAGAAAGCTCAGATCGCTGTGGGAGTTTCCTGGCCTAATAAAATGCAAGGGGAAATGAGTGAAAACACCAGAGGAAATAACAGACACGCCACCATCTCCCTCCAATGGTAATATTTATGGTTTCGATGCCGACGTGTCCCTTCCAGCGTTCTAGCGTGACTTTGGGACTGATCCACAGCTGTTTGCCATCAAATGCAGGCAAAGTTTTACAGCCACGAGAAGCCCCTCTCCTTTACTGGCTGCATCCAGGCCTCCTATACTCGGCAATGGGCTGGTCCATCTGCTTTATTTTATCAGCTTCAAAATTTATCATATATGAGTTTTCTTACCTAAAAGGTGAAAATGTTTTAAAAACTGCTTTTCATTGTGAAGTTTATTATCAATCCATCCATCCATCTGTCTTCCAACTGCTTCTTGCTAAGGGTTGCAGGGGAGCTGAAGTGTTGAAGTTTATTATAATATTTAGAATACAACAAAAATAATTGAATTGAAAAGAAATTATTTTGATTAATGCAATAGTAAAAAACTGTATATTGTATATACAACATTATGTATCTTTATTATATTATGTACAGCTCGGGGAGTGGATGTGTTGTTTGGAAGTAAGGGCTGCTTCGCTATCGCTGGGCTCTTCCTAACACTCCCAGCCCTCACTGAAGTTCAGATATCGTTGTTTTGCTGACCAAGGTCATTCAGCAGTGAAATGGCATCAGACATTCTTCTTCCCCTCGACTGCTGGCCATAGACCTGCCCTCATCTGTTGCCTCATGGAAGCCTTAGGGGTTTGTCCTGTGATGTAACACAGTGCACGTATGTGTATTTCTGTAAATTTTAACAGAATAGACCTTCGGAAGGGTGATGTATCTGACACCCGTCTCGTTCTGGAGGGAGTGATCTTCCACAGCATGTCACCAGACAGCCTGAATGAAGTTGCAGTGTTGGTTCAGACTGAAACCGTGGTCTTGTGAACCGTTCTGCTACTGTCTGGCCTTTGAAAAGTGGGTCAGTGTTAAGTCTGTTTGATTTCGCAATCTGTTCTAGGGGATCGTTACCCTGCAACAGTATACACTGGATGTACTTTGGATCCCTTGAAAGCTTATTTATATATGTTACATTATTCAATCAATAACGTTTTGTATGGTAGCTAGCATGGAGATTCCTGTTACGTGCTGTAATTAATAAATGTTGTTGTTACATTGTGACAGTATGGCAGCTATGACCGTGTCACATACAGAGAAGGTAATGGTAGAACATTGTTTATTATTTTAAAAATAGAATTCCCCGAATTGTGCCTCCGGTAAAATCAAAACATACTTTATGAATATCCGATGGGAAGTAACACATATCCTGCATAAAGCATTGCTTTCATGACAACTCCCTTAGCACCACAAATAGAAACTGCACTTTCCACCGCCATCAGTGAGAAGGGTTTAAGGTTCTAAATGGACTTATGTGGATTGTTGTCAGCGAGGCAAGTATGACATTGTCAACAAGACTAATCTCGCTTTGTGTTCACAGCTAACTGATGTTAGTTAAGTTCTTAAAATTAGCGATATAAAGTAATCCATGCAAATGACGATGCCGAATGCCAATGTTAATTCAATATAAATATTAGATAGATAACTTCATAAAACATCGTTTCATTGGTCAATCAGACGTTAAATGTCATCGGTAGAAGGGGTGAACGGTTGTATTTCATAGTAAAAAGTTACAGACGTCAAAAAGTGGATATAAGTAGTTTTCATCGGACCGTAACGATATAAATTTGTCACTGTTAGCCCTGAAATTCACTCCATCCCATAATCCCTTGCTTCGGGAATATCCCCGAGTATACAGACACGCAGCAGCAGTGACATGGCATCCTGCCAGTGAGTCTCTTCTCCCAGCACTCTCGTAAACATTCGCAAATGTGCGCAGCGCCCGTGAGGATTAGTGCGTTCGGAGATGTCGGACATGCTTCATGTTGTCTAACAGCACTTCCAGCTGTTCTAATTGAAATGTTATCTCGCCCGACTGTTTCATCCATCCACCCAGCCGTTCTCATCTGTGTTATTTTTTTATTGTTGATATGGGTTTTGTTTTTGTTACATATCCCCCATGCATAGTTTAATGGGGCCCCAGTGACTCCAGTGAAGTGAATGTTATTTATGTTTGCTTTGATCACGTCCTCTTGAGAGGTCACAGCACACTTAATGGTGAAGCTTCCCTGGCTGAGCACTGCACAGTTATTCATGTTATTAGCACGCCACCATTCTGTGAGTAACTCGTAATGCATTTGAAAGGGTTGTTTGGAGTGGATTTTCTGGTTTGGCCTTGTCCCCTGTTTTTGGCCCAAGCTCAGCATGCATGCAAGGGAGATCGCTTTGGGATAGAGCTTTTAAAAAAAAAAAAACATCTGTGCAGGCTTTGGATTCCTTTACATATGTGTACTCCTCTCCACAGACACAAGTCCTCCCTACCACCACCATGCTCACCAAACCACAGAAAGCTACCTGCATAATATATGCCCCCCCCCCCAAACACACAATTGAATTATGAATAATATTTACATTATCTTTAGTTCAGACAAAAGCCAATATTCTCAAGAGCAGACTTTGGGTCAAATGGAGATGACCAAAAATTATGGTGCATGTATTTGTCATTTTGGGATGAATGTTGGCTGCACTTACCACATCCCAACCTCATCTGTACATGTTTCTACAACTTTCATGTTTTTTTTCCCTCATAATCTTAACATTTATCACAATAATTTAGAGCAACTGTACTTCAGCTCATTTGTATAAAAACCTATTTGAAAAGCTATGTGTATGCTAATAAGTTTGTGTCCATGATGACCTTTCGTGTAATGGATATTTATTTAACTGGATGCAGAGAGAGATTTTTGGAAGAGGAATGCTCACGCTTTGACTTTGGGTCGGCAGGGTGAGAGTGCATGTAGTCATATTTGTAAGGGCGATCTGTTGGTGTCTGTTTAGGACTCTAAAGCCAGCTGTGAAAACATGTGAAGCGTCCAGAAACATTTCATAATATTGTTACCTTCTCTGCAGATGCTTTATAAAACACTAAAAATCTGTCATTCTTACCATATGTGCTGTTTTTAATAACTAAATAACTCCTCCCCCTTTTTGTTTTTGATTTCATTGGGTAAATTGACCCTATTATTTTAGCTCTCCGGAATGTCTGTGAATTGGGTGTTTCATTGACTGTGGATGGGTCTATTGGATCATTGATTAGATGAGGTCTAGAGCCCTTTTGTTCCCAAGGCTTTATGGCTGCATTTAGGTCTTTGATTGAACTCAGATATAAAGTCACATGCTGTTGCAGAAGCCAGCTGCCTGCTTGTCTTTCAGTTATATAATGGCCTGAATGAATGAGGTACTTTGATGTTCAACAGCTTAGGCTCAAACACTTTGAGCCTATTAGTGAGAAGGTGACACTGAGTTAGTTACAGTTTATCGGAACGCAAAGTCCAGTTGGCTACTGCATGTGTTCTTACTAGTAGTGCCTGTGCAGTGACATGTGTTGCTCACCTGTTCTGTGAAATATGCTAATTTTTCAGTCTGTGCTGAGAGACGTTCTGGTTGCTGTGGGGGACGTGCTAAGAGATGCGCTAATTGTCTGTGTTGATGGATGTATAGGTGGTCTGCTCAGAGAGATGTGTTCTGATGGGCCTTTACAACCTGTGTGGTCCAGTCGTCCACTATGGAGCTGTTTGGTTGAAGGTTTGCAAACAGTCATACAGATAGCTCGCAGGAATGCGGATTGGGGGAGCAGGCATCGCCCTGCTGGTGATATCTGCTGCCATGCATTACAGCTGATGGGCTGGGGGGCTCCTCAGGCTCCCAGGTAGCTTTGCTGATAAACCTAACAGTTTCCTTCAGGAACCTCTTCCCCCATCCAGTGTTGACTTACCGCCAAGAGTAGGGGTCGGATGCCGTTCCTCGGACCCCCAGGGAAACCGGATGCTGGTGACGTCCCACCAGCCAGGAAGCCCTGACACTGTACTCATCCCACCCTTATTTACTTATTGTAAGGGTGCCACAGGGCTATTAGGGCCACTCTGAGGGGTCAGCTGTCCTTGGGTAAAAATGAGTAACAATCAGGAAAGGTGGCGTCTTCCCCTCTCTCACACTCCATGGGAGGAAGTCTGTAAAGAAGTGGCAGAGAAGGGGGAGAGGGCTCTGCAGAATCGAGCACGAGATGGAAGCCAAGTATTTTCAAGACTGGACTTGCAATCAGGATTAAAGCTAACTCATGGCATTTTGAGACTCTGTGGCCTCTTGTTATGTGGGTGGGGGGGTCCCCCTCCATACAATTCTCCAACCAGGGGGCTGACGCAACTTTCAAAGTGGATTCAAACCTCTTATATTTTATTATGTGGCGACGTGCCTGCAGTGAAGCCTCGAAACGCCCTTGTCGATACCGTGTGCTCCTGTCCAAGGAGGGATATTTACATTTCTGGTTAGACAAAACATTCCGTTCTCTCATGATGTCATGTTTTATGCACAATCCTGAAATTATTATGTGTGAAACAAGGCACCACTATTCATAACGTAGAATATAATAATACACTTAGGTTTACATTCTTTTAAAATACAGCTTAATTGAACGTCACGAGAGATTTCACATGTGGTTTCCCTTGAAGTTTATAAACAGATGCTGTCAGTATTTGGGCTAAATGTGAGTGTGTGTGTCTGTGTGTGTCTACAGCACATGTTGCATATTTAGTATTTGCTGTTGGCTTATCTGGCCTTGGCAGCTCCAGCAAACCACTGATATCTCTCACCCACACCCCCGGCTCCCACCCATAACTCTGTCAGCACCAGCAACAGGATATTTATGCTTGCAAGGCACTGCTAAGCAGTCCTGCACTGTCCTCAGCATATGTCACCCGGAGCGGCTGTGTACCGTTTCCTCTCTTGTGACACAGGTCAAAGCCTCACATTTCCCTCTAGTACCTCATTCACTCGAGGCGAGCAGAGTACCAGTTTGCTTCCACCCCGCATAGCCATCATCTCTTTATCCCTTACCTACGGTACTGTTTGAGAGACTGGAGAGCAGTTTTCATCATTCCGATTTATTGTCAGATTACTTCCACGTTCACTAGTCCTCCCTCCAAAAGATTCAGTGAAATTTTGCAGAAAGCCCTACTCCCATTTGCTCACCATCCACGCTCATGCTACAGAACATGCCAGAGTTCCAGATGCTTCCATCTGGGGGAGTAAATGATGCATTTCTGGAAATTCTCTCCTGGAATAGAAGAAACATCCAGAGAAAGTGGGTGCCAGACCTGGGGGGAGGGGAGGAGGTGCTTGGAGCTCCACACAGGAATGTGATTGGTGGGTGGGGGGGGATCACAAGGCAGATGCTGCAAGAAAGTCACTCAGGCCATGGAGTCGAGTTGTTCTGTATCTACTGTCTCATCTGCAAATGTTTTTCCACCAGTGTAATATGTGGATGTTCTGGTGAACGTGCTGTAAGCCTCTTTTCACACATGCCTCCTCCTCACACCCTGTGTTCTTATTATTAGCTATTAGACATTGCAGCTGGTATCATCGGGCACACGCATGGGGGACCAGGTCACTTTATTGTCATTTCGCACATGTGAAATGAAACTGCATTTCAGCAGCTAGAAAACCTTGTCAACCCATCATCTCTTTATTTTGTTTAATACTGTTGAACTCACAAAAAACGCAACGTGGTGAAGCGGCATGCTTGAGAGCTCAGTGGTGATGGGTTAAATAAAATTTAATATAAATATTAAATATTAAAATGACTTGTGATGATATGAAGGGCATAAATGGTTAAACGCGATAACGTAAATGCCAAATTGTTAAAGGCAATGAACAAGAATTCATTTTACTAGTGAGATAAAATTGATGACGTTTTTTAAATCAGCCCATCTGTAAAAATTGACAAGTAAAATAAGTTTCAGTAAAATCCAGCTGTGAGTCCAGTACTTAGAACAGGGGTGTCAAACTCCAGTCCTGGGGGGCCGGAGCCCTGTGTAGTTTAGTTCTTTCCCTGTTCCACCGCAAATGATTGAGCTGAAGAGCTGTGTGGTAATTAGTATAACGAGCTGCGAGAAATTGAATCAGGTGTGTTAAATGAGGGTAAACCCAAAAATGTGCAGGGCTCCGGCTCTCCAGGACTGGAGTTTGACACCCCTGAGCTACAATGACTGACTGAGGAAATGAACAAAGGTGGGCACTTAAATACACAGATAACAAGAACTAACAAGGGGCAGGTGTGGGCTATAACAAATAGCTAAACCCACAACCAAAAGTCTGAATGATGGCCGACCATTCCGCCCATTAAGCCATTAAGTTTTTTAGGCACAGTCTTAGGCAGACTAGGCAGACAAATGTTGTTACTCGTTGAAATTCAGCTAGTTGCATCGAATTGATTAATCTGGTCATAAACACGCTAAGATTAGCCTGTGGTAAGGCATAACTCTAATTTGGGATGCTTGTGCTGTGAAGTTACACCGTTTGCAAAAGTATCCAGGTGAACCACAGAGAGATGCATGCAGCCAGACAGAGAAGAGCATGCGACATTAGCTGAGCTGAACAGGAGTCTCGTGTCACAGGATCTATGCCTAGTCATAGCCAAGGCTTCCCAGAGTCCCACACGGTGGTTTGACGTTTTGGTAATAATTAGTGCCTCTCAGTCCTTCATTCTCATTAGGTCCTCAACTACGGCCCTAATGATGTCATAATGAAGGGCAGCTGCCTGGTCTGTTTCCCTTACTTGCTGAGAGACATTATTCAACAGTGACTGTTTCTCACTTTGGGCAGGAAATCTGGCCTTGGACCTCCACAAAGCAGGATTTCTTGCTAAGCCAGATAGCTTATTGGATTTATGGTACCCCAATTTAAATGGGCTTTATCTTCATTCACTTTTAGTCCAGACTGCCTCAAATCTGACAGATCACAAATTGACAGTTTTGTTGAACAACCTGTTGGATGCTCTCTGTCTGAATGCAGCTAAAACGTAAGTTCAGCTGAGATCAGGCCAGTCTAAGTTCTGTTTAATTCTCTCTTTCTGGTGCATGTTATTGCCTTTTTGTTGTTAAATTAAAATAAATAATACAATTACAATTACAATTACAATTGAGCTTTCCAACAGTTATTTTAGTTTTTGGTTAGATAAAGGCAATTGTTTTGCTCAGGAAAGTGCCCCGCTGGTGTGTTCGAGCTGCAGGTCCATAGTTACAGGTCAACATTGGACCCTCTGTGACTGACATTCGCCCAGTTACTATGTCTCTTGATGACAAATGCTCTTTCAATGACATAAACAGGCCAGTGTTAGCCCAGGGACAGATGTGAGAAGCTGCTGTTTGAACGTCGGAGGGGGAGGGGGGTAGGTCCGCGCATCACCGCCTGGTCTTGACGTGCCTGTTTGCATGTTCTCCCATTGTGTTGCTAGGGCAATCTTCGTCTGTCAGTGTGAGGCTTCCTAAAGTCCCAGAGCCAGAGGTCAGATTTTCTCCCTGCTTCTCTGCCCCGCCTGACTTCAGTCTGCATGGATATTTGCTGTCCCCCGCCCCCCCAGGGCATTTCTGTCTCACACGTCACAGTGGTGCCTGAAAGGCGTCTAGGAAACTGGATCTTCCCACCCGGGCAGTAGCTTTCAGTGTTGCCTGGCTGTGCCTGATCTTATCTACGGCATTTGCCCTTGCTGTTTGGGCCCGCCTCCCTGTGTGCTCTTCACCGACTTCGTTACATCTCCCAGTGCCACATGACTCAGTGCACCCACAGAGCTCAAACCCTGTGTACTGTTTCAGGCTTGTAATACCATAGAGCAGGGGTGCCCACACTTTTTCGGCTTGTGAGGTACTTTTAAAATGCCTAGGTCAAAATGATCTACATAAATTAAAAATGCTAAATATATGTTATATATACCTAGCATACTTTATATATACAGTATATTTTAATGAACCTTGCTTCACTGCATGAAGCCTTACAGCACAATACAATTCTATACATTATGGTTTCTTACTTGGTCCGGCTCGCCCACTCATTTTTATATAATTTTTTTAATAGATATAAATTGGAAGAATAACTGGGTCATTTTGCTCGCTGGAGTTTCGCAATACATTCGCGTTTCCTGCATAGTGAGGCGTTAGAAGAGAAGGGCTCTAAGTGGTTATAGTAACCTAACGTAACGAAGTTTTAATGTCGCCTCTTCTACCCACACTACCTTCGCGATCCAGTGGTGGATGGCGATGGACGTATTGGGCAGCCCTGCCACGGATAAACATCAATGTCGGTCACCCCTTTGCAAACACTCTCTGCTGTCTTCCTTTCTGGGCGTGTGCATTCAGCAGCCTGAGGTGCTAGAAAGAAGCATCGTGCTGGAAGATGGTCATCCACACGAAGTGGGCGGAGACGGAGAGAAAACAGGACAATAATGTTAAACTTCTGGCTTGGTCCTGAGGGGGGGTCTGGATCTGTGGTGTATTTCCAGTTTCAGCAACAATGACAGTCCTCAGTAACATGCAAAGGGCTCCGATTCAGAAATTACTACCTTCTGTGGGGGACAGAGATAAGTGTCATGACTCATTACCCAAGTCTCTGGATGCTCACCAGGGATGCTGTGAAGTACCTGGCTCCGGTTCTATACCAGGGACCCAGTGTTGGGGGAGTTACAGAAGAAATCCATTTTAGTCAAGTCTAGGCCCAGAAAGTACGAATACAAACCAAACATTTGTTTTAACCAACCAGTTGAATACTTTGTGTCTGTGACTCTCTTGGTGTGGATTTGTACTTTCTGGACCTGAACTTGTCTGTAATGGATTACTTTTGCAAGTAACTTTCCAAACACTGCAGGAACTCTGTGGAGGGGGGTCTATAGGAGCATCACATCTGCTTCATCTTTTTGATTCTCTCGGCTGTAGTCCGAGCAAGCATAAGTGGCTATTAACACACAGAACAGGGTGGGGGGGGGCTAGGGCAGGAAAAAAAAGATTGGGGGGAGAACTGGGGCATGGGAACGGAATGTTTGGCAAAAAAGGGGCCTGCATCACTGATATGAATATGTGTAGTGGGACACACCCTGCAAATATTCAGGGTATTATATTGCATTATATCTTTAAAGGAACTTTAATGGAATATATCTTAGAAAGTAATAAAAATATGCTGCATTTATCTGTTAATACTCCTAATGATTTTTTCCAACATAAATATATGTCAATTTTATATATATAAAATGTAAATATATAAATGATGTCCGCATGAAATTAAGAAACGCTATAGGGAAAAATAGATGTATCTGATTTATTTTTAGTTATTGTTACTGTTAATCCTTTCTGAGTCAACCTGACAAATTCAAGGTATTATAGTGACTCTTGCCAGTTTTGTATTAAGCTGCATTCAGGACATCCTGGAATAATAATATGTATTATTATTATTATTATTATAATTATTATTATTATATAGCATCTTTCCGGAGCTTAAGGTCACTTTGCTAAATACAGTGGGATCTACATGCAATAAAAACCTTAAGACGGGTGCAAGTTTGACAGTAAAAACAATGATAAAAATGGTTTGTGATGCGTTAGATTATTTCCGGCTCTGTAAGTATAGTGCAATCAATAATTGTTTTATACATTTTTTCCTGTAAATGTGACAGCATCTTTAATCTCTGTCTACAGAGATGTCTCATAGGAGTGCATAACTTGGGTTTGGTAACCAGTCCCAGACAGGAGATACACTAAGCTAGGCCCCCTGAACAGGTTTCCAGTGAGCCATGCTAAGCATCTATCTGTATTGGGGTCCATATTGATGTTTCTCAGTATGCATACTTGACCCTACTTGTGTACATCAGTTGCATCTTTGCCAAAGTAGAACAACCCCATAATTCATTGTGCCCCAAGTTTATTATTGGGAGGCAAGTTAGGAATACTGCTGTTGCCAAGACCACAAGTAGGATCTCCAATGTTCTAGGCATGGCTTGGTCACCCAGCTGCTAAACACAGAATGCCATATTCACAGCTTCACAGCGTGGAGCTCACAGCTCGACGGTCATGGGGGAGGAGATGAGCGATACTGGGTCAACAGGAAGGGTAGAGAGCTGGGTCAGCAGCATGACTTGGAGCCACCCCTGCACCTTTCCCATCTGGGGTACTTCACAATGATCTATTGTGTAGAGGGGGATATCTTATTGGCTACACACGAAAGCTAGTTAGCCCCCATCCTGCGGCATTAGTCGGTCTGAGAAGAATCGGCTATGTAGAAAACCAGCCATGGAAGATGGCTGCCACCATGGACAACAACCAGATTGTCCAACTTATAAATGGGTAATCATGAATGGCGGCAACCCCTTAAGACGCCTGCCTTTGTTATTCGCTGCTGCTATTTCTTTGTGCTACAGTTATCAAGTTACTTTGCATTATACATCTGCAAAAATCAATACGTTGTAACTAATAAATGAAATCACATTTTAAACAACATTTAATGGAGACCAACAAAAAATCAATAAAAGTTCAATATTTCTCTTTTGCCAGAATTGCTGTTTGTTGGCCGTATTGATAACGATGCCGGCCAGTTGAAAGGCTTTGCATTCTTGATGCAAGGTCTATCAAGTAATAAGTTTATTTATAATAAATCATTATACAAATGCAATCACTCTTTTTGAATACTCAAAATAAACCACAATTTACAATGCTGACTACTTTATTTGCAATCGGATGTTTGAATCCATGGTTTGAATCCAATGGCCAAACACATGCTTTCAACGTAATAATGATTTTGGTTTGCACATTGAAAATACAGAAGAGGCTGTTAAAGACCCATTGCTGCATGAACACACACTTGCAAAAAAAGTTGAGACTATCAGAACCTTGAAGCTGATGTCCCATTTCGGGAACCCCCTGCTACCTATTATCTGTTGTCTAAGCACCTGCCAAAGAACTTTCTAGTCATCTTGGACAGTTACACTTCTACTGTATTCAGTGGGCACATTGAAATATCAATTTCAATTTATAGACTTACAATATATATTCATCTTCCTTGGACAGGACATATCAGAATGAGCAGTAAAAATGAAACATCACCGAGCTTCAATTTAAGCTACCTTACGGGCAACCTGTCAGCCATCTGTCTGGCATTCTCAGCCCAGGAATCCGTAATGCTTATGCTCAGATGTTAATTAACTAAGGGATGGTGAGTCATTTGGGTCCTATTGCCCAAAGCACATGATTGACTGGACCCCTGGAGGTGTAGGTTCATATAGAGAGTTGAATAAGCACATAGGAATCTCTCTGGACCCATCTGAGAGGCGTGCCCACTTAAGAGCTGACACTTGAGAAGCACTTGGATCTGGAATGGCATGGATGACCCCACTTTAACTCCAGGCACTGTTTAGCCACCCAAGACGACTGCTGGAGCCAGCATGAAATATGTGCCACATTGGTGTGATAGTTATTTACATTTAAGGCATTTAACTAATGCTCTTTATCCAGAGTGACCCACATTGCCCAATTACAGTCAAGGGTCTTGCTCGAGACCCACTGGTGGTAGGATACAACAGGATTTGAACCAGCAATCCTTTGGTCTAGAACCTGAGTCTCAAACCAGTAGGCCACCACTCCACTTGGCCATTATTGGCCTCTGAGATCACATGCCATCCCTGTGTCTGTGTATGGAATCACTATGTTTGTCTCATTCTGTCCACAATCAAAAAATGTAAAGCATGGGTTAATTGATAAATAAAGCTTCACTCAAGAGTCTCACAGTGAAATCACTCCACCAGACACAGGGTTTGAATCAACAACCTTCTAAAAATTGGTGCAAAAACACACATCACCCTTACAGAGTGATGAGCAGCACTTCAGCTGACCCAAAAAGCTTAATTTTATTATGTATTGTCAGATGCAATCAATTAGCATTTCCACATCCAGCGCCCCTGCTGGGAGACCCTGTAGGAAGGAAACTAAAAGATTTGTGAGGCTGGTGAGGCACCAAACAGTTTAGTTAAAACAGATGCTGTGGAAGCCTGGAAAAAAAAGAAAAGAAAGCCATGACCAGCTTTGACATTCGGTCAATGATAGCAGGAAAGTATGCAGCCCAGTGTACAAACCACTGAATCAACAGTAAAACTGTGTCACTGAGGAATGTGAGCTGTAGTCTCACACCACAATGCGAGCTGTGTACAAGCCTGTGTCATCACGCTGTGGGATCTGGGGAACCATCCGCAAGGGTTTGAAGCAAACATCCTACTCAGATTTGCAAGAACAGTGATGGATGAAGCTTGCCAAGTACAGCAAGTTGGAAGGGACTTTCACAAAAGCAGTTGATTGCATTAGGGCCCTCTTGTGTTCCCGCCCCAACTAGGGCAGAATGTCTTTACTATGGCAGGCGTCCACCCCCAACCTCCCCTCAAGCCTTATAATTATCAGGATTGAGGATCTCGTCGTCTCCACACGGCCCCTTTCTTTGGCCATCTGTCTCCCCCTGAGTTCACCCCTCTTTGTATAATGTGCTGTACATCAACTCACTGTACTGAGGTGAAGGTCTGTGTTATGTGCTATCATTTTTTTATTTTATTAAAATTTAGGTTTCCTTGTGTGTGTTTTGGTTTACATGGGTCATAAAAGTGAGACAGATGGTAGTACACTTCCCGAGGTGTTTTATAGAACAGAATGCCTTTATTGTATAGCTAAGAAGTATAACAATACTGAGTCTTTCCATATCTCATCTTGCTGGTGAGAATACAAAATCAGCCACTGGACCAGTAAGCATTTTTCAGTGGTAGGGGCCTTACTCCATTATATCCATGTACTCGACCACTGGCCCACCTTGTTTGGCTAATCCATACTTTATTGATATATGTAACTAATGAAATTATTTACATAATTGAGCAGGTGGCAAAATTTAATGTATACATGGAATCAAGGGCATAACATTGGGTCAAAGGCTGGGGGGTCCTGGGGGGGGGGGCATTCCTCCAGTAATTTACATCCATGCATGAAATATGTTTTTATTTATTATACTGTTACTGTTAATTTGAACATGTTGTAATGTTAAATAGCATTTTTGTCTGAGCAAATATACACTGAATACCCCTATAAATAGCCTTTAACATTTTCTTTGACTGCCTAAGACTTTCACACAGTACTGTATGGCTGATTGCAAATAACAGGCATACTAAGATTAATATTAATACATCATGAGCAGTAAGTATAAGTGTTGCAGTACACATTTTGATTTGTTTTATTTGAAATTTTAATGACTTTTTCCACATCTGCAAAAGTACATAATGCTACATAATCTAATATAATAGAGAGAATTATTTTATGGAGCACTCAGGAGAGTCCAATGACACTTACATGATCATTTTTGCCATGCCTGTTTCGATAACACTGCGGCGTACTCTCTCAGCCTGATTGGGGCCTGATTAGGCCTTATGTGGAGGGGTGTGTGCCTGGTAAGCCAAAGTGCAGACTCTGAGACGACTTGCTGGACGACTCGCCAGTCACATGCATCGAGTCTTGTGAGTCCACTCACGCCTTTTTCTGCACAGAGGCCACAGTGTATGGTCCCGCAAAATACCCCACAGTAACCCCTTCAGAAGTCACCCCCGATCTGCACCCCCTTTCACTTCACTACTATCTTAAGTATATTTATGGGGCATAAATTAGTGACCCAGGTGACGGGCAATACCAGTAACAATAGTGCTACTTGTTGGATCATGTGGTCATTCTCTTCAGTCCTCGCCTAATCCTGAAATGTGCCCCCGGACAAATTTCTTTAAACCGTTGTTGCAGCAATTTCTGGGCAAAATGGCAAATAGGTTATTTTTACCAAGATATAAGTTCCTGCATGTATATGCCTTTTTTGGGTTAGTCTCTGGTGTATTATTTATTTGTTATTGTTTGTTATTTGATGTAGTTCTAACAGTTTAACCCAAGAAATTGACTCAAAAACCTAAAAATGTGTTGTGTATGAAGTGGTTGCTTCATGTATATACACTATATGACCAAAAGTGCATAGTCTCCAGTCCAACATCTCATTCCAAACAATAGTATCCTATGAAGTATAAATTCACTCAGCTCTTCCGTTCCATTGTGCACCTCATGTTTGTTGCAGGAAATTTCAGGATGTGGTTAATTATACACCTGGGTGTGTCTTAATTAGGCAATTCCTCTAATTAATAGATTTGCCTTTACTTTCACCACATAGTGTACATCAGGATGATAGCAGCATCTGTGTTAGTCTTTGGTCTAAGATAGACATACCTGACCAAGTGACTTTCAGATGCAAAAATAAGAAAGCAATCACAAGTCAGATTTTGCAGCTGAGTTTGAGGTCAGAGTCTAGAACCCTTCCATGTAAGCCTATTGAAATCTGAGAGCCAACACTTGTGATCATCTATTTTTCGAGAATTTGATTGTCGCCCAGGTATAGGATGGATGAGCGAGAGACATAATCACTACCTCTGTGCAGAGTTGCTCCATACCAGCATGATTAAGTCTCTGCAAACAGATGGGAGCAGCACACTGGACGGATACCACACCGGATATTAAAAGCAAAAGAGTGCAAACCGCATCTAGGGCTGTCATAAGCCGGGGGAGAAAGTTAGGATGATTCCAAGGACAAGGGATATAGTGAGGTCATGAAATATTAACAAAACAAGAATTTTATCAGCAGATTATGAGCGGAAAGAATAAAATTCCGAAGTGCAAAAGAATTTTCATAGATTATAGTCGAATGACCTGGCGGGGTGCGATCCCATGACTTCTTTATAGAGACTTTAATGTTTCTTTCTTCCAGAATGATTAGGAGGCATTACTGCCACATAAAATGTTTTTTTTCTGGGGCTATAAATATCTTCTATTATACTCCTGTCCTACTTTATTTATCAATCTCAAGATTTTTACATTTTTACAGCCTAAGAGAAGAGCAAGTTCTATGGAGAATAAAATGTGCCTTGAGGAGCCTGTAATTTTCAAAGAAGAACCCCCTTTGAGAAGGTAATATAGACATACATAGACAACAAAAACTGCATGACTAACATCAGTCTGCTAATCATTAAATACATTGTAATACTTTTTGGACGCAAGGTATTTTTTCAGCATTCTAGATAGATGAATTACTTTAAAAAGAAACTAGAACTCTAGGTAGCTTGACAATGAGCTGCGCTTGAATCCTTTCCCTGACTCTCCATGTGACACTTGGGCAAAGATTGACAGTAGTGTGTTGCAATGGCATCTAACTCCATAAGAAGCAGCAGTGAACAAAAAGCGTCCCTATTCCTCAAGTGACAATGACATTTAATGCTTCTTGCCCTGTTTCCAGAGCCTCATCTTTTTCGAGACTTAATGGGACCCTCATATTCAAATTCCAGCTACGCCCAGAATGCACTAAATTTTCCACAATGCACTAATTATCTTTGTGCTCCCTCTCACACCCCAGAATGCATTGCTTCTTTTCACATCAGCCATAGTCCATGCTGCACCAGTTTCACATGCTTGTTGTAAGACACCAGATTCTCGTCAGCACCCTGGACAGCTCTCCATCACCAGTCCAATGGACCAACATGGTCTCTTTGAACCTTGCACACAGTGGTCCACTCCCTACCCTGCACTCTTGGCTGTACACTCTGTGGGCTCCTACCCAGCTCATGTCCCCTACACCTGGATAGATACAATGCGGATTTCCCAGCTCTCAGACACATTACCGCTACTTATCATAGAACAGATAAAAGTCCTGCTGTCCTCACTTACCATGGACTCCGGGTCCCATAAAGAGGGGGAACATTAGGATGATTCCAAGGGCCCCTAAGTGACAGGGGGCCTAAAAAATTTGGAACACAACTGGATTGTTCTGGTTTGGGGGCCAGTGTGATAGGCTTTCATGGGGCACAAAATCTGCAGCCACACCCCTGCTAAACCATTACTTACGAACATTTATTCATTATAGGTACCATGACTATGTGCGTGATATGTAACATGGAAGATGGATGGGTGATATTATAGACTCTGTAAGTAATTTCCTTGAATGAGTCTCTTATATCGTACTTTCACATCTAGCATTGAAGAAAATATTTTGTACCAAAGTTCCAATCTATTCACTCATTACATGTAAATGAATGAGTGAATGTTACATTTATATAGCACTTTTCAAGGCAAGGCAAGTTTATTCATATAGCACAATTCAGGCACAGGGCAATTCAAAGTGCTTTACAAAGATAAGGGAAAATTTTATTAATTAATTAAAATGAACAAAAAGATAATAATAACAATAATAATAATAATAAAAAAGGCTAAACAAAAAAATACATATACACACATATATAGATGCATACAGATGTATGTATATGCAACATACTACAAGAATACATAGACATCCAACCGCATGAGTTAAACAATAACCTACAGTAAGGCTAGCCAAATGCTTGCTTAAACAAATGTGTTTTGAGTTGTTTCTTAAATGTTTCAATTGTTAGCACAGATCTAAGTGACATTGGGAGACCGTTCCATAACCTTGGGGCTACAGCCTGAAAAGCCCGATCCCCGCGAGTCTTTAATCTGGTCCTAGGAACTGAAAGGAGGTGTGATCGAGCAGATCGCAGAGTACGGCCACAGAAATAGTGCTGCAGGAGGTCAGTGATATATTGGGGAGCGTGACAATGAAGGGCCCTGTAAGTGAGTGCCAAAATCTTGAATTGGATCCTGAATTTGACAGTGAAGAGAGGATAAAATTGGGGTGATGTGACACTATTTGTGAGAGCGTGTTAAAAGCCTAGCAGCTGCATTTTGGATGGTCTGCAGGCGAGACAAACCTAGGCATGAAGAGATGAATGCATGGATGTGCATTTCCATCTCGGCCACAGAAACGACAGCTCGCAGCTTACACAGGTCTCTTAGCTGAAAGAAGCAGGATGGACTGAGAGACCTGACATGAGCATCGAGGCTCAGGGATTGATCAAAAATAACTCCAAGATTGCGCAAAGACGCATGGCAGGAGAAAGAAATATTGGACAGTTTTTGAGTGACCTCCCGATGGAGGTTGGGAGGGGCAAGGCGGAAAAGAAGTTACTTTTTAATGACAGAATATGACTAAACTGATTTAATTTATTGAAAAGCTGCAGCAAATGGAAATGTTTTAGGCCCTGACTTAAATAAGCTGACAGCTGCAGCAGACCTCAGGCCTTCAGGTAGCTGGTTGCACAGTCGGGGAGCATAGAGACTGAATGCTGCTTCACCCTGCTTGGTCTTGATTCTGGGAACAGGCCTTTCCCAGATGACCTAAGGGGTCTGGAAGCTTCATACCGTTCTAGCAGATCAGAAATGTATTTAGGCCCGAGACCATTTTGTGCTTTGTACACAAGTCCTCTTACTGAGGACTCTCGCGGCAGCATTCTGGATGAGCTGCAGCTGTCTGATTGATTTTTTACAAAGACCTGTGAAAACACTGTTGCAATAGTCCAACCTGCTAAAGATAAATGCATGAACAAGCTTTTCTTTATCTTGTTTGGACAGAACCCCTTTAATTCGTTATATGTTTTTTAGGTGGTAGTAGGCTGATTTTGTGATTGACTTTATGTGTTTATGTTGAAATTAAGGTCTGAGTCCACAACTACTCCCACATTTCTGGCTTGATTTGTAGGTTTTAGTGTCATGGATGTAAAGTGAGCAATGACTTTCAGTCTTTCTTTTTTGGGGCCAAAAACAATTATTTCTGTTTTTTCAGTGTTCAATTGCAGACAATTCTGGCACAGCCGCTTCAGTCTGTGTCTTCTTGCAAATCGACCGCAAGAACTGCTTCAGATCTCAAGCCATAATCCCAGATCACTGCACTGTGCTTCCAGTGCGGCTCCCCAAATCCTTCTGAGCAGTCATTAACAGAATGTAAAGTGGCCCCTAATCAGAAAATTACTTGTGTCTTAATGTCTTTAAGAATATAAGGGGAGTGGAAAACTGCTTTACAGTAAGACAATAAGACTTAGAAAATATTGAGACAGAAATTTAGATTAGCAAATAATGCTGTTTGGTACATTGCAGTGTTCCTAGGAATTCACTGCACAGCAGGGGTAGAATTAAAATCCCCAACCTTGGAATATGCTGTTCAGAGAGCCAATGAGCCAGCCTGAGCTGGAAATAATTATATCTAATCATATAAATCGAATCTATTTCTTGAGCAAGATAGTATTTTCTTTGAATTCAAGGTATATGCAGTGAATTTACATATAAACTAGAATGATATGACTCATTGAAAGAGGTCAGGGTGTAATATAACAGTGAGGGGGGGAGAAAATGAAAATACTGTAGTGGGTAGCAAACATAGGAATAGTGATAGCATGAAGTCCTTCTGCTAACCCTAAGTCTAAGGATTTATAGGCAACACTTATTAATGGGTATTCAATTTAATACAAAGCTGCATGTTTCATTTCAATCCTGTCCTTTGTTAATGTGGTGTGCTGTGCTTTTTTCAACCCGCTGTACTTTTCCTAAAAATCTGTGAAATTCCTTCATATGTTTGAACATTCCATTCTATGCTTACCTGAAACACACCGTGATGTACATCAGATTGTCATATGTCTTAAGGCATTTTTCCCCATCACTTCTGTATTTTTAAGAATTCTGATCCCAAAATGATCTCACTCACAGCTGTGAGCTGGCACAAGATTGTTCCATGGCCTCATCCTCTTGCTGACTGGTGGCCAGCCCTGTGCGTACAGATACGCTGGGCAATCAGACCAGGCTGATCCCAATTTCAATGTCTCACTCACTTGGATTTAATGAGGGTCAGCTGGATGGATTCAGCGGCACTGGAGCCTCATATTAAATTTGGATTTTCCTAATAAAATGTCCCCCTACCTTATTTCCTGGCCTCTGTCCATCCCATGTGTCCAACAGCTTCACCCCACTACCTGCCCTTCGTGACATCTGCACACAGCAAGGATGGTACCGGATTTAAGCCCCCCCCAGTCCTTGTAGTGTGAGACAACAGAGCTGCCCAGAAAGCTATCATGCCATTCTAAGTTAGACCTAAATTAACCCTAAATTAAGCAAGTAAATCAATTAGATGAGAATTAAGTAATTTAAGATAAACCTTTCATTTAACCTATAGCTGGTATGAACTTGTGCTAAGCAAGATGAAATTTACATTGGATTCAAAGTATATACATTGAAGCTGCATTCAAACTGGACTGATGCGGCTTAGTGAGAGAGAGTGAAAGAGGCCGTCTTTCGTCCTCTCCTTCTTTCTTCCTTTCCTTCTTTCTGTCTTTCATTTATTTCTTTGTCTTTCATTTTCCTTGCACCATTCTCTCCTAATGATGCTGTAATGTTTCACACCCATATAAAGTGCCTTAGGCCGACGCGCCTGTGGAAGGCACTATATAAAAATTAACTAAAATTGAAATAGTATATGCAATTCTTAAATGTAAATTAAATAATGTAACTAAAAACATATTGCAAAAAGAGAAGCCAGGCAGTACTCCTTAAGGCACAAACACTTCTTGGTTCAGGAAAACTCCGTCATGATGTCTCTCGCGAGGAGCTGATGCACCAGCTGGCCCTACACCCGCGCTCTGGACCAAATAA
>JAODKN010000002.1:13289420-13301677 GCA_026774425.1 Petrocephalus zakoni
AGGGAGGGGTCAGGGACAAAGTGTCTCATTCTTCCCCGAAACCACACATCTGTCACAGCCTGACCAATTACAAGCCTGAAATAAATTTTAGGATAAAAATACTCTTAAACAGCGAAGCAATGGGTAATTGGTTAAGTTAATTGTTAAATTATGAAATGGGCATTGTCTTTGTGTGTGTGTGCATGCATGCACGTGTGTGTATTTTTGTCCTGCAGGTCCTGCCTTGGGGTCAGGGGGGTATACAGGGGTGGGGCCACAGGGGCCTAGGCTCCAGCTGAAAGCTGATTGGCCTACCAGAGTGCCCACTCCCCTGTCACTCACAGATTCAAAACTCGTCATTGGCTATGGTCGGTCGCTACATATGACTTTTGGCCCCTTTCATGCTCACCCCCTTAAAAAAAATCCTAGAATTGCCCCCTGCTCAGGGTGTGATAGAGGTACATTTTTGCATTAAATTATAAAGAAAAATAAAATGCCTAAATGAAAAATAATAATTTGGCTAATTACAAATAAGATTCTAAGTCTTAAGTGACTGATCTTATCGCATTAGCTATAATACAGCTAACGGCGGAGACGCTTAGTACATCTGCTGTTCATTGACAATGCATGCACTTAAGCCGTTGCGTTGCTCAACAGGAGAATAGCCACTGGCGATCCCTGTTCCACCGCTTTGAGTCTGTGCTTTTTTCTGGAACTTATCACATGGTTGTGCAACTCCCATCTGTTTATTTACCAAGCCAAATTCCCACAGGTAAGGTCCTATGTGATGGTTATCGCCCCTGAACTTTTACACCCATGATAAAATAGCAAGACCAGTGTTCCTTTAAGGCTGTAGCGTTAATGCTGTGGACCCAGAGAACTGAACCTTAGAATAAGACAACCAAATCATTTACAGCGAACTCCTTTCATTCAGTTCTCATCCACCCAGAGCACACAACAACTACGGTAGCCTCCTGGGAACAAAATACCAAAATCCTATAGTGCAACCACACAGAACATCTTGTTGCAACGCAGAAACAACAGTGGCCCTGTCAATCGCAGCAATGTCCTCCCTGGGGAGGTCCGTAGCCTTGTTTGCCTCTCTGACGCAGAGCAGTGAGGCCAGCCCTACATCAGTGCAGCTTTAATGTGACATGATATATATCCTATATCCTATAAGCCTAGCCACCAGCCTTCTGCATCCAGTGCAAATGCCATATGGGTTCGTCTCCCCTTGGATCTGACTGGAGGGGTGAGGGGGTTAAAACGAGCATAAGTGGAGGAACCGAGATGGCATATGTCATGTGGCTGATCAGCCCCCGGTTTCAGGCTTTCTAGCAGAGGCTTCAGCTCTGAGAGGAAATGTAAGTCAGGCTAGGCAGCCGTCCCGTCTGGATCCCTTACTCTTACTATGACCTACTTGGAAGAGCCGCGTGCCTCCCAAACCACTCCAGCATCCCCAGCATCCAGCATCGATAGTTCTGGCTCAAATGCTCAGCTTTGCTAACAGTATATTTTTCAAAGGAACATTTTGAATTTATTAAGATTAATATATTTAGCAGATGATTTTGTCCATAGCAAACGATGCAATGGCAGCATCACTGACAGCCTCAGGATTTGATCCAACAAGCTTTCCATCACAATCACAAAATCTTAACATGCCAGAATCCCTCACTTACATTTTACTCTACTGCTAGTAAACAGAACGTAAACTTAAATCTGAACTAGTGGCGCAATTTGTGTAAAGCTTCCCACTCAGGGGTACAACAGCAGGGTCTTTCCGTGGGATTAACAATTAGCATTCATGTTCCAACCCTGTGTACATGAGCAACATGCTACCTGCTGGGCTTCTCATACAGAAAAAAATGCAGTCTTTAACTCCAGGGTCTTCATGCATTGTTGGTCTTATAAGGAGGTGCCGCTGAGCAAGGAAGCAGCAATGCGGCTGATTGGCTGTCGCACAGACCAGGCTGAAGGCCATTGGTTGGCTGTCGCACAGACCAGGCTATAGGCCATTGATTGGCTGTCGCACAGACCAGGCTAAAGGCCATGGCTCCTTACAAGCCATGATAATAACTGAGACCTGGCTACATACGGGCATCCCCGATAAAGCCATTGGGCTAGGAGGCCACATAGCACTCCGTGCTGGCAGGAATGATGCACCACGGTGACCAGTCTCCCTACAGGGAGAGGTCAGCAGACTGTCTGAATGGTGCTCCATCAGCAACTTGGTACTTAACACCGGCAACACTAAGGACCTAATGCTGCGTCCCATTTACCTCAGCGGTCGGAACTCGGAACTGGGAATGACGTCTCACCCGAAATAACTGCGATCCAGTAAACCAAGTCGGAAAGCCATTAAGCACAACCAGGGACTCAGGGTTTCAAAAAGCAAGACTTTTCACTTAGTCGGATAATTTGCTGGGTATAATTCATCCCTGTTTAAATGACCATTATCGTCGTTTACTTAATTTAACCGAGACTACCTAAAATCAGACGAGTTATCCTACTACGCAAGAAATGCTGCTTCTCTGAAATTGTTAGCAATTGTTAGCAGTATCAGTTGACAACAACACATTACGCAGTATTTCACACATAAAAAAACCATAGCAACACGTCCACTTAGAGGTAGGACAGTACTGTGTGTACGGCTGAATTAATGAGCCACAAATACGATGGTATAAATAAGATAGTATAAAACTATATCTTTAACATCTGTTGATAAAGGGCACAGCCATCTTGAATTCTGCGGGTGGGGGCCTGTGTAGATTCCTCCGACTTCACGAGTCAGAATTCCGACTTCAGGGGCGTTCCACTTGAACTCGGACATAGCGAGTTACGTGTTCCAAAGCAACACAGCATAATTACCATCTTCTGGAAGCAAGAAGAGGAAGCTGCTGCTCTATACATCAAAGGAAGGATAGTGGAGGGAGAGCCTAGCTTTACACACATCTCCCAAGACATCATATGGTCCTCACTACTTCCAGACTACTTCCAGACTGCTTCCGGAAAAGCTGCTAGCCATGCACTGTCAAAGAACTGAGCTCTGTTCAATTACACAAATAACTATTTACTGCATCTGAGTGTTATTCTGATCTCATGTATTTCACTGTCATTCATGGGACATTAATGGGACAAAAGTATCAAGGGACGACTAAATTCTGTTGTACAATTGTGCAATGACACTGAAAGGCATTGCATTCTATTCTATTCTATTCTATTCTATTCTATGCCGTTGGATTTTTCACCTGAAAAATATGCACATTTAATTATGAGTGAATGAAATCAACGTTGGTCATTCCTGATAATTCAATGCAAATCAATTCAATTTATTTTTATATAGTGCCTTTCACAACAGCGTCACCACAAGGCACTCAACCAGGGTGAGCAGTAATCCATTACTATGTACTATGTTGTCTATCCAAAAATGATCTCACCATAATGTAAGTACATAAAAATTAAAAACAGGTCAGGAAAAGTCAAGTAAAATTATTGCAAATTAAGGCATGTATTGTTAAGTCACATCATAAATTTAACAAAAAAACAAAACAAATCAATGTGCCATTGTTTATAGATACAGCTCTGGAAAAAATTAAGCGACCACTCTACATTTTTCTTTTCAAATCTCGTTTTATCCCTGGTTCTGCTGGCAGAAGGCTACACTGCATGGTCGGGTGCTTCTAGGTTCGAAGTTTCTAAGACAGCGGTACTAATAAGGTGAGGCAGGAGACTCTTTATTAGTGCAAGACCAAAAACCAGCCAAGTAGAGGGCAGAAGCAACCTTTTAGTGCCAGAGATGACAGTGTACTTATCAGTCTACTTATAAATCCGAAGATGACCTCACGTGACCTTCCGAGACACTGGGAAGTGCACTACAAGCAGGACTGAAGAGCCATATTCCAATGTACTGCAATCCCAAGCAGCGTATCCCCCAGCCTAGTACCCTGTGCTGTCTGGGACAGGCTCCAGGCTCCCCCTCGTGACCCTGTCCAGGATAAGCAGTTGGAAGATAAATAGATAAATATATATTGAAAATAACAGAGCTTTTGAATGTAATAACTTTAATCCATCATTACGCCCCTTGTACTCATTGGACATTCCACCGTTCAGTGGAAGGCGCCAAACTGCGGGCCGAGGAATTAGCTTAATTTCGCGGACACATGGTCGGGGAATTCTAAATACCGCCTCAGCAGAGAGAGGCCGTATGCGTGCAAATAAAGAAAAATGAACGTTTACAATGAAAATCAGCAGTGAAAAGATGAAAGAAGCTGTGTGAGCTGTTATTTATCCGACTTCTATGACCTTTTAAAGAAACGCCCACCCGGATCACCGTCTGCTGAGTTACGAGCGCGGCGGGCTCCTCCCAGAGAACTGTGGTCCTTTTTGTATGACTGCTTCTGGTCAAGCCAAGCCATTAGTGAGTGAGTTACAAAATAAACAGCTCAAACTTGACTATTGACAAAGTAAGACCTCTAAAGTAAAGTGAAGTAAAGGCTAAAGTAGAGCGGAGCGCAGTGGATGAAGGTGATTAATTGTCAATGTTGACACATCCAGCAAGGCAAGTAGGTGGCGTAATGGTTAGGGACGCAACTGTGTAATTGAAAGATTCCTGGTTTGAGTTCCTGACCTGGCAGTATGCTTAACAAGGTACCGCCCCCAAGGATTGCTCAAGTAGCTGCCCACTGCTATGTCACATGGGTTAAATACAGAGCGCACATCTCGTTGTTGTGTGCTGCGGTGTGTCAACAATAACAAGTAATCACAACAACAAAATGTGTCATCTGCATTTAAGTCATGCGCACCATAGCAGCGGCATGCTAATTCAGCATTGAGGGAAAGGTTCCTCAGTGGCACCTTGATGGCTGGGGATGAGACCCAGCAACCTTTCAATCACAAGCACACTTCCCTAACCATCTGGTCACCACCGCCCACACAATGAGACAGTCATTATCAGTACGACATTCCCCCATATCACCCATTAATGTTTATACTGTGTTTTAAAACCTCACAAACAGAATATTCTAATGAATTAGATGCTTCTTGATTCAGTGCTGTAATTCAGTTTCACTTCTATTTACATGGACGGCAAACGACCACAGCCTCTGGAAGTCCATATCTAACAACTGCAACATCAAAAGAAGCAAAACAAAGCCAGACAAATGAAGAGGGCATAACATACATTTCTGACCCTTTCTCTTACACTTTGACGCTACTCTATACCAGAGTCCCGCACAGGTCCAGTTCTGTAAACCCATAACATAACTGCAGTGCTTAAAACCGCATCATTATTATTATTATTAAAACCGCACCCGACCCATTATGCAACGGCAGCACTAATTCTGAACCCGGCTCAACCCGCCTATAGATCTCGTGACTGCAACCGCACCCGAATTACAATCAGTCTTCTCCATCAGTTGGACAAAAATGTTTATTGGTACACAGGTCATACAAGCAATCTAACAAATGGCCTACATAAATGACATCTATTATCAATTTAAAATGTAGGCCTACGTCCGTGTAAATAAATATCGGATAATTTTTTACGATTTAGACCTGCGGCCCACCTCCAGTCAATTGATTTCCCACCACGCTGGTAACTGCAAATTAGATAGTATGATATTTTTCACCCGTTACATCAAATTTTGCAGGCCAGCACTTTTTTTTTAAATTTTGCAGATCACATCCGGGTACCCCGACCCATGCAGGACTCTATTCTATACTCCTTTGGAATCAGAGCCTCGATTATCTCACTGTTAGTAGTTCAGGAAACCCACTTTTCAGTTTCTGTAAGGACAACATCTAGTCATGATAACCATCAACCAACAGCATGTAAATGTACAGCTGAACATGTATAGGGAAAAAATTTGAATGGTAGAATTTAAGGAAATAAATCTTATAACAGCTTTTAAGAAATCTTATAACTGCTTATCCTGGTCTGATTCATGGGTAATAATATAAATATAACATTCTGACTTCAGTGGTACTGGTCTGATTGTCTACCATAAATTCTTTATGGGAAAGTATATGAACGTGAATATATCCACAAATAATCAAAGGCTGACAGGCCAACAAAACCACAACTAAGAAGTCATTCCTATATTTCCAGTCTCCTGGAATGTATTTAATTTCCAACTTTAAAAATTGTTATGACCTGAAACACCACAGCAATGAACAAGGGTTTTACTTTACAATGAATGAACATATGTTTTCATGATTGAGGTCATCCTTTGTATATTTTTGTTGATGTCATATTTTGGAATGGCTGCCTTTGTACTGTGAAAATATCTGCTGCTACAGCTCAAAATATAAAAAAAAATATTCAATATATAAAAAATCTCAGAGATTCCTTTCTTTCAAACTTTCTAAATTGTTTTTCACTATATGCATGTTAAGAAAATATTGCTTTTTTAACTACAGCAATGATTTAAATTAACTGCCATGTACACAATTTATAAATCTAACATCAGGAATCACTCCAGACAGAGTATAAAATGTATTATGAAGTGTGTCTACTTTACTTTATTTGTGGGCTGAAATGTTACTGCAAATTCCGGAATGTTGCCGTGATGTTTGCAATAAAATAAGGTTGAGACAGATGTAGGATAGTATTTTATTTGCATTTTTAGCTGTCCATTACCAATTTCAGGAAGGTAACTTTTGACAAGCAGGAAATTTCCCACTATGGTCACCATGGTTACCATGGTTACACACACACAATCATAAATGCTTTCCAAAACTCCGCAGGGCACAAACTGGCAGCGACAGCCCCGTTACACTGGGAAAGTAAGTCACAAGATGCGATGTTTACTCGGCGGCCTGGGGGAATAAGGGGGGGTGGGGGGGGCAGCAGTCTGGCCCTGGCACCGGGCCCCCCTCGTGATTGCCGAGCATCAGCGCCACGCGGTTAGCGTCCACCCAAGCGTGCACATGCCTGACCTCCCAAAACAACTAGGCCCATGGCTTTTCTGGAGGGTGGGGGCCATGGAGTGTGCATGTGTCGAACACAAAGCAGACATCGAGGAATCACTGCTGACATCAAAAGCAGAGCAGTGATTAAAGCAGCAGAGACAAGCTGGCAGCTCCAAGCCTCGAGGCCTGCGAGCTCCTCAGCCAGCCCTGCCCGCCCCTGATTAACTCACACTCAGACTCATGATGCTAATGATGTTAAGTTGTGTTAAACATGAAAATTAAGAATTCAGATATAGGCCATTTATGTTTGGTATTCTTTCTCTGACAGATAAATGTCCTGCACTGTCACATTTAGCTTGAATTGTGTCGAATTGTTCAGTTTCCAGTCCCTTTTGCTTATTATAAAAAAGCCAGGCCTGTACCTAGCAGTGCTCGGATGTAACTCAGGAGCTTGCCCAGGGTACCACTGGGCATTTGCCCATTGGGCCCATGGGTATGTGGGCCAGCAAACTCCATCGCTTGGCAAAGGACAGCCCCCTTCAGTCCTGTCCTGTGCTCAGCCATAGGGCTGTATCAAAGTCCAAGGCCAATTTTTAATCCCAGTTGAGCTTGCACAAGTCTCTCCTAAATTCTAAGGGGTTACTCCGAAGGTGTCTCATGTGTCAACATTTGGGAGAATGACACAATTAACACAAATCCTATTTCCTTTCAGATAACACCCAGAAGCACAGGGGTGGGCTGCTCTTGAGCTGAAATGTCTTATGGGAAATTGTACCTAGAACCATCTTAGGTACCTTTTCCAATTCACATTATTAGTCCCACAGGACCATTCTTCCATCCAATCCAGTCCACAGGGACCCACAGACAGTCCACATTTTTGCTTCCTCCCAACTCCCTAGCAATAAGGCAGACTGTCTGTGGGGCCCTGAAGACCGGATTGGGAAACACTATTCTGTGCAAATTGTAGCAAGATCTGGCTATCCGGTCTGCTCGGAAATCCATATAAATACTACAGGTGCTCCAGAGCTCATGGCAGACTGAACTTCTTTTATAATGGGGAATATGAGCTGTGGACTGCAGGCTTGGCACTGATACCTGGCGACCCTCTGCTTCTCATGTGACTGTGACTGTCCTCTTCACATGCAAACATGGGTTCACCTCTGCGCAGCGTTCGCCAGCACACCTCTTCCCCGCCACGTTTTCCAAAACATCTCCGTTTCTGCCTTTATGGCTATTTGTAGCTCAGTCTCAGACATTCTCAGACAAGAGGTGACTATTTACTTCTTCAAAGCTAATGCGGCAATATCGTAGGACTTTCCATAAGAGCAAGAGACGGAAAACTAATGGTCAGCACAAGAAGAGATGTCTTCTTCATATCCATCACAATGCAGGGTTCCTGCCAAGCAGCACTTGGGCCAAAGCTATACCAGGCTTCCTGTTTTAATTCCCATTACATATGTGACACTTTACATAAATTCCACAGCTCCTGGTCTGTGTAACCTGTAATTACCGCTGAGTCATAACAGAGCACCCATAGCGAAAACACTCACTGACAAGGCAACTGGAAATGTTTTAATGCCGAGCTGAAGCTTAATGTCCAAGATGAGGATCAGCAGACCAGTTTAGTTAGACCAGATTCTTCCCATTAGCAAGGGAAACCAATCACTCCTGATACTGCCAAAGCAAGACGCAGAAAATGAACAATCAGTGCTTTAAAAGGCATAATCCGGACAGCCGTTATGACGTAGCATCCTGGCCCGTTACCCCAGGCTCCCCCAAGCGTCCCGTGCAAATTGCCTGAAGGTGTATTTCAAAAGACGCGTCGACTTCAGCAATACTAACCAATGCAGAGTGACTGAGTACACCATTTCTAACCAGAAATGTATAAAAAAATATATATTTCAATTTGTAATTTCATTACGATTCACGTAAAGGTAACAAATTTATTAATTACTTAGTGAACAATGACATAACAGGCTATGCTGACATGCTGAAGTAAATTAATGGTGCTTAAATTGTGCTGCACAAATGAGTACAGCCTTGATTTAATTCTGCAGATCTCATATTTCAGCGTTTACCTTGTGCTTCTTCGTGCAGCACTGACCGTACTGCCTCATGGCAGAGCGTCATCTCTATCCTGTACCGCTCTTATAAGACGGCCTTCTTGGTGCTGGGGGACCTTAGCTGTGTGATTTTTCCTTTCAGAATTCCCAAGAGGGGTTCAGTAGAGTTGAGGGCAGGTGACTTACCTGACCTTCTCCCGGGTCCGGCTTCACGGGGGCGCCAGGCTGGGCCTGGCCCAACCAGCCTCGATATAGGTCTATTTTATATTCAATTGCCTTCCTGATCCCACCCTGTTACTGAGAGCTGGAGCCAGGCCTGCCTTCTCCAGTTCTGCACACTAACTGCCCGTGATGCCATGGGAAAATTCACACACTGAGCTTGGATAGTTTGGACGATCTTCGCTTCACACTCTACGATGTTGACAGACACCCGCTGACAAAGGTTACGGCCCTAAAATGTAACAGAGTTAGAAGTTATCTGGAGAACATCATGTTCTAATAACTGGGCTTTTTACAACACTGTGCACCAGCTGCAGCCTCCAAATGGGCTCACATTTGTGATGCAGATATATAAACATATACTGAGGTTTTAATAGGGGTCGGCCCCTTGTAACACATGCAATAAACCAGCAATTAGCACCAAATTGGTATTTTGTAAGAGGGCCAGCAGAAACCACAACAAAGGCCTTCATCTCCTATGGAATATTACTATCTCTGGCCAATTTCTGTCACAGGCTGGAGACAGATTTCCAGAAAAAGGGGTCTCTTGCTACAGATGGGGGGGGTGAAAAAAATAATCACTCCCTTAAGAGCAGCTTTCGAGATTTTTAACTTTTTTGCATATTTATTTGGCAATCCAAAACCAAGTTGCACAGCATGAGGAGCACTGACCTCAAGGCGTTCTCAAGGCGAGCCCGGACCACACAGCTTCTGCAAAGCAGCTGCGAGACCCCAGCCCCGGAGAATGTTACCCATGTCCAGAGGCGGAAAGTTCAGGTTCAGAAGTTATACCCACACCAAGTTTTAATTTCAACCAAACCAACCAGTTGAATATAAAGAGTCACATTCACAGAGTAGTCAACTGGTTAATTGAAACAGCCTTGGTTTGGATTTGTACTTTCTGAATCTGAACTTTCCACCTCTGCCTAAAATCACACTCTCTCCCCAAAATAATAATAATAATAATCCTACTGAAATATCACCGCAGCCCCCACCACGCCAGTATTGTCATTATACCACTGCCCTTTGCAGGGGGCCCATTTTGCCGTTTGGTACACGGGGATCGTCCTTGAACACACACACTTTGGAAAAACTTCCTTCAATCACTTGTTTTTTAATCATACTATAATTTTTTCAATCATACTATCAATAACTTTAAGACCAAAAAAAAAAAAAATAGGAGTACAATCCTGTCACAACAGGACTCCATAAAACATGTTTCAATACACTGTGCGAGGAGCTTATGTTTTGAAATCCATGTTACGTAATCCGCCGTGGTGGGTTTTAAATGTGACTTGCGTCTGCCGTCGCTCACGCTTACGGGATGCGGCGAAACTTTTCGGGGAGTTTCTCAATGGCGTCAATGTTAGCAGAAGTTGTACAAAAAAAACTTGTACTTAACTTCTCATGTTTGATACTTACATCGCTCCAGTATTGGTGCAAAACAATGAACAGAACACACCAATATCGTGACAATCCTTGTGTTAAAAAGCTAAAATGCTCTAATCAAAGTGGTTCCCTCCGCATGTGCACAGTGTACAGAGACTATATAGGCAAAAAAATAAAATACAAAAAAATTAAGTGATGTACACAGTTCCCCTGCAAAAAGAAAACCCAGAGAAACTGACACCCCCCCCCCAGCCCAACAAACGGCAGGTTAGAATTTTCTTTAGTACTTTTACAGTAGAAAACACAGTATGATTGAGTCAAGACGGCAACACGGGGCTGGTTTCACGCATTTTCTGAAGCTTTCATCTCCTAAGCGAGGTGGCAGGGCCGCGGGAGCAGGATGCTTGCGGCTGATTGGCTGAGTGTGGGTGGAGGCGGGGCCTCTTAGCGCATGCGCATGTGTAGGCTGTGCTTGGGGCCATCGACACGCTCCAGCTTCTCAAAGTGCTTCCTGGCATTGCGGATGTTGATGAGGGTTGCTGCGGAGGCTGTGAGGAATACAGAGGGTTTGGTGTCATACAGAAGCCTTTTAGATCCAAACCCACTTCACAGAGAAAAGTCTACTGAGAATAACAGATACTCCCCTCCCTGCCTGAGGCCTGTTCTAAACTAGAGTCCTGCTGGTAACCTGCACACCTTCCCCAACACACAAAAGCCAGGGTTACTCACGGATGGAGGGATCCGACATGATCACCATAACGTAGGTGTTGGAGGTGAAGACGTCAATGAAGGCTGCGAAATTGGAGTTGCGCACCTCCATGCTCTGGAAGGAGGCTGCCAGTTTGCTGCAATGATTAGGAGATGCCGTTACTGAGGTTGGTGGGGCCAGCTGACGGCACAAGCTGTCCCTTGGTGGGGCTCCATAGAGTGGAGCAGCAACAGTGGGCCGTATCAGAGCAGAAGAGATGTTCTCACCTACAGCTCAGCTTGAACTGTTTGATGATGTTGCTGATCTTCTCAAACCTGTGCGCGTCACGCTGCTCCTTGCACTGGTAGTGCGAGATCACCTGTGCCAGAGAAGGGAAGTAAACACTGGCCTTTACACACTGGGTATAAACCTGAGAATTATACATTCAAATGGCAGGTGCGAGGCTGTAAAGAATGCTTTTGATCCTCCTGAAAACAGATTAAATTAAAACAGCCCGGAGCAGGAATGAAAAATAATGAAAATATTTAAAATAATCAAGTAAAGGAAGGAGACACCAGCTGAGTAATAACAAAGCAAGCAGAAATCACAGAGCCCAAATTCAGTCCACCGACCCCCTCCGGACCCTATTTGCCAGAGTGCTTAACCATCTGACCATCTGACCACGCCCCCCCCTCACCAGGAAGGTTGCCCTCTCGAAGAGCAGCACTTCATCCGCCTCAATGATCTGGGCAAAGTTGCGTAGGTTGGACTCCAGCTGCTGCACGTTGGGAATCAATTGGTAGACGATGCTGGACCACGCCTAAAGATGAGAGAGGGGCGCCCGGGGCACCCGTGGTTATTCTCAGGCAGAGAGCTGACGGCACTATGGAGCAACTCTGGAGCCCCACCAAGGGCCAGGAGGAGCTGCTTCTATTCTTACTGTGTTTTTCCTTTGTTGTTAATCTGTTGGCCAGTCGTGCAATACATTTCATTCATGTCGTACCTTGTAT
>JAODKN010000002.1:13302474-13313182 GCA_026774425.1 Petrocephalus zakoni
GGCTGGCAGAGTGGTTTTACTGTTGGGCCCTTGAACAAGGCCCAAAAGCCCCAACACCCCAAAGAACCAGCAACAGATTCAGGGCAGACTGAGCCACGGCAGATGTGCCGCACATGCATGCTGCATAACGCACCAGGTCTCTCTGGTCCTCCTGCACCAGGTCCATCTTGTGCACCAGACAGAAGACCTTGGCATCGGGCGAGTTCTGCAGGATGGCTTCCAGGCAAGACTGGTAGTAATGCATGTCCTTCTCCAGCTCACGGCTCTCCACGTCAAACACATATATCAGCACCTCCACATTCCGGAAGATGTTGTCCCTCTGGCTAGTGAAGTAGTTTTCCATGAAGGTGTCCTGTCTGCACGGTGGGGGTGGGGGGCACCAGGCAAGTCAGTGAATAGCCACAGACATCTGCTTTCAGAAAGCGCCTCTGCAAACACCAAGCAAAGCTAACATTGTTCTCATTAATGAAAGAAAAACACCATGTTCAAAACAGGAAACAGAAATAAATCAATTATTCAAGCTATTTGTTTCTAATCTCTTGTCATGTAAATGCTTTTTCTTCTCAGTAGACTTTAAAGTGTTTCCAAATGCCCGATGCTCTGACCCCGAAAACGATGCAGAGCAAGATGCAGGTCTGGCAGCTCCGACCTCCTGCCTGCGTAAATGATTCCTTAAACACACAAATACAAACGGGGCCCTGGCTGCCGGGAGACAGCACAGGAGAGTGCAAAGGTCATGCCGTTCCACGACTCACCCTCCACAGTCCCAAAGGTTCAGTACCAGGTTACCCAGGAAACGCACGTGGGAATGCTCCACATCAACTGGAACAAGGAGAGAGCAAAGGTGTTGTAGCATCGGCGCTGCACTCGGGCCTGCAGCACAAGGCTGCTTCAGGCTAGCCTGCGGCTTTGAGACGTGGCGTGCTAAGGGCTCTCTAATCACCAGCAGAAAAGGGGCTCCTTCACAGGAACTATACGCCAGACAACCACCTGAGCTCATTTCCCGCCAGATGTCCACCACACGACACCCTCAAATTGCTCCAGATGTCCCAGACACCGCTGGCAGTCAAACCAAAACACACACTTTTAATCTGCCTCTGGAGAGCAAATTTTCCTCCCCCCCAAAATTGGATCCAAGATCCATTTAAACTCTCATCAGCTTCACTGGGTCTAGATAACAGAGGGTACATGGACACAGTACATCCAGTTCAAGCGCCCTGCTCTACTTACTTGTGGCCCCCAGTCTCCGTGTGTCTCTGGCAATGTAGTTGGCGAAGATGATTGACCGCATGCTGGTCTTGCCAGACCCACTCTTCCCCATCAGCAACACCTAGAAAGCAGATCACCCATGGTCAGGTGCTGAGCCTGACGCTGGCATGGGGGCACGGCAGTCATGCTACATGCTAAAGTGTTCTATCAAACCATCCCACTGACCGAAACTAACAGCACAGGCCTTCAGCCATGATGCAAGGGCCATAGCCCGAAAAGTCTTATTTTTCTTCCAGTGAAGTTACACAATTGCGCCATCTGCTGGACATTTATTTCACCCAAGTTTTGAACTTTATCCCCAATAAATGAACATATTCATTTTAGACTGGAGAAAAAAGTGCCTTACTTAGCAGGCATCTATAAACTTTCCTGTTATTATTATTATTCTCTTTGGAGGGGTTAAGTACTGTGCTGGGAGCTATTTTTATAATACTGCTGGACAAAAAAATCCCCACCAGATAATCAATCTTATCAGTATAACCAGACCGGCTTACAACAGTGCAGATTACATAATAAATATTTCTGCAACAAGCAAAATACTAGTAATACAGGTTAATAGCCCTACTTGGAAATGAGATATAAACAAAATATTCTAGACCAGTAAAGCAAATATCTGCTCCAAATCAGCTAAAATTTCCTCTACAACAGAGCACACTTCACCGTTAAGAAAATCCCAGACTCTTTAACAAAGCAATCCAATTTCTGTAGTTCTGTAAAGCAAGATTAACAGCCGACAGCTGACCTTCTTCTTCATTGCTGTACTCGACATCGCCTCCCTTCTGATTCAGAAACCAATGTAGCTCCTTCCCCACAACACACCACTTTTGCCTCTCTGGGCCTTGGGCTCCACCTTGCAGCTGTCTAGGTGATTTTCCTCGTAGTTTTCTGTAATTAAACAAAGAAAGAGCCAAAAAAGGTCAAAGTGGTATCAGATTACCAAATGACAGGATGAATTTATTGATGAATGCTGCAAAGCAGTGACTGGAACACTTCAAAGGAGACACCACAGCGTTAATAATTAGTTTATTGTAAGTTTAATAAAAACCTTTAGTAAAACGTAGCGATAATTTCCCGAATCCTAACTTACAAAGCCAGCCTACACCGGACATAAAACCGATTTTCTGTCATTCTTGGAGGAAGAGCAACTATCAGGTACATTTGTCTACACTTCCGTCATTTGACATTTTAATCAAACCTCCCCGTCTAACCGTACCATTTCTAGTTAGTAGTTTTCCAAATGGGACCAGGGATTTAAATGTCCAATCCGGAAAAACACATGAACTGTCGATTTCTGACAAGAAATGTGTTACACTGAGGCGAGCGATAAAACGTCTGTAAGTAAATGATCATTTACGGAATTAGAAGATAATATGAATAACTGACACATTATTTAGTAAAAGACTCACTGGCAGCTACTTAGCAAGCGAAACGTTTACCGCACAGTTAGATAGATGTATGATTTCTGCATAACTGCAGCTAGCTAGTTAGCCTCCTCCACTCCATCAAAACACAACAGATTAAACGAGCTATTTCCTAAGCGAGACGGCCACTGAATAACGTCAAAATAGGCGGCGAGATGACTTCGCAGCCAGAAACAGCGAGTAAATCTAACCAGCGGTCTGCTCGTTCGTTTGCACAGTCTCGGCCCTATAGTAAGCTATGCAGCTAGTTAGTTACCTAGCAAAGTATTAGGAACTAAAAAGTACTTCTAACTAGACACAGAGTATAAAACGCGCTCTCATATCTTTCACTTGACATTTAAACACTTGTCTACAATTAGAATGATGGCCACATTACTGTTTACGTTATATCCGTATATGTTCCATTGCCCCTTATGTTTATGAATTCAGGTATGCTCCAGGCCCAAGGCAGGAATCCCCACACTCACTTTCACATGACCAACTTCTCACGTCACAGCAACATCTCGCGATATTTCCATCGCCCGGTGCTGCTTGGGACTTGTATTTCTTTGTTGTTGTTTATGGCCAAACGTTCGCGCAAAAAAGGTATTTTTTTCCACAAAATATCCCAGACAAAATGGTTCATGTCATTTAGAACGGTAATCGAGAAACGAAACTAAGTAACCATATAAATATGACCAGTATCAATCCTTTTTTTTTTACGCTTTTGACCTACAAGTTTATACGGAGCCCCTAAAAGGTCAGGGTGCGAAGAAATATATATTTTTAATACTTTTGCGTTCTCTTGCAATAGCTTACGAGGCTAAAGTAGGTTTTATATTCGCAAAAGCCGTTCCATCTTAAATAAACATAATGCGTGGTCTGTCATATTAACAGAAATGTATCTGGTCAAAATCAAAACATAGTAAGTGCAAAAGTTACTCTATCGGACGGTATTAGAATTTTGAACGGACGTTCTTATGTTGACCAGATAAGTACGGCAGATTTAATGTCTTAATGCGAAAAATGCATATTACAGAGGGCAATATTTCTAAAATTCTATAATACAATATCTTCAAACTCTGGATGTAGTAAGTGTAATAATTGGTATTAACATGGTATTAAGGTTTTGAACGGATATTTTAATGTTGACCAGATAAATTGATGTAAATACGGAAGATATTTTTAGGTCTTAATGGGAAACAATTCCAATTAATTATCATTATTTTTACAGTACAATATCTTAAAACTCTGAATTTAGTAAGTCTTAGTCTTTCAGACGGTATCAATGTTTTGAACGGACGTTTCGATTTTGACCACTAAGTTGTAAATATGACCGATCACGCATTATGCCTATTTAAGGTGGAACGGATTTTTTAAATAAGAAACTTCTAAATAAACCAGCTTCAACCTGGTAAACTATTGCAAGGGAACGCAAAAGTATATATTGCGATGAATTTTTTTGCGATGTAACCTCTTAGGGGCTCCGTACCGTACCGTAGATCTGAGATAAAGTTAATATTCTTTTTTGTACTCCATCCAAGTCTTCAGAGATTAATGAATGGGATGCATCTAAAATGAAAACACAGGACGGAAGCCGAAGAACATTACTTTATCTTTCTGGGCTGATAAAGTGTTGAGTGAGGTGCCTGGGTAAATGGTGTTCCAGTGCACTGCTCATTTTCCCTGTATCAACTAACGTAGATCAAACGCGCAGATGGACCAGCTGTTCCCCAGCGCGGCGTCCCATCACCAGCCACTTTTTTTCGCCCGACGCCTCCATTCAACCACGGACGCATCCGGAGATAGAAACTGTTAAACCTGAAAAAGTAAAGAACTTCACTTTGACCAGACAAGGAAACACTCACGTAGAATGTACTGCTGGTGTTAATTTTTCTTATTGGGAAGAATTAGTTACACTGATTTTCTAAGCTTCCATACCGACTAAATATTTCCCGCAAAACTTAGGCAAACAAACCTTCAGCTGTACCGATAAGTCTAATAACCTTCCTGTAATTCGGTGAGCAGACGGCATGCTTAGTTAAAAACGCAATGATATCAGCAGGCTGCTGTTGCTGCAGTCCTTAGGGGGTGGGAGGGTTAGAATCATCCCAAAGCCCTTACAATTGACGGTAATGTCGTGGAAAAAAGGACTACACAGAGTACAAGGTATGTAAACTCACTCCACAATGCTTTTAAGGCATTTAGACATGTTGTTGAGGATATAAACGGGGCTCCCCTGGGGACACAAGAAACGGCGCCTACAATTTTAGTTCTTTTTATAATTGATTGTTTTTATTTTATATTTTCTACATAATACCGAAGCCATTCCGCAAGTACAGAAATTTGATTCTTTTGTCTCCCACAGGGCATTCCATGCGGCATTGAACATGTGAAGCTTGAAAAGAATGGATGGGGGCTACTTTAGCAAAACCAGGTTTGTTGGAGTAGAGCCACATGCAAGGAGAATGTCATCCTGCCCGCCTATCCGGACACTTGGAGGGGAAGTCAGAGCTCACCATCTATACATCCCACCTTCCCTGCACTTCATGTCTCCACACTGTGAAACTAATGAGGCAAACCCCCGCAAAGAGAGGCAGCATCACTCCCATCTGACTCCCAACCTCAGAGCATCTGAAGGACCCAGAGCGTCTGCCAGAGGCTGAGAAAAGGAGCGAAGTGGGGAAGCGACTGCGCCAGGGAAACTCTTTGGGCTTGGATGGACATATTGCAGATTGTGCCACCTAAGCTTCATTAACGTGAGTTTTTACCGTTATCTCTTTGCTGCTTGGTATGAAAGAAAAAGATGAAGAACAGATGGTGTTTGCTTGCCATGGGGCAAGAAGCTGTCAGTCTGTTCATTTGAATGAATTTGCTTTGTGTTCTATTTGGTTTGGACACAGAACCAAACTAAAGAATTAAGTGGAAAATGAATAGGCTTCCTTTTGGCATCAAATTTTCAGCCAGGGTATACGTGGACTTCTGAAAGGAAATTTTAAATGTGTCTCAGAGTTATCATCATTATATTACAACAAGCCTTCTGTCACCAATTATTGCCTTGGATAACTATGTAGTACAGACTCATGAAGAGATTTTTGGATACCATTATTGCCTCAATATTTGTGCCTTTTCTTGCTAATCCAGTCTGAAATTCATGGTTAGATGATGTCCCACTCTGATGTCCTATATACCTGATCTACTTTCCATGGATGTTTCCTGGAACGTCAGCTTTTCTGGAAATACGACACTGGAGAACTCCAGGCCTTTGTCAGTGTTTGAGATACACATCTTGGTTCCTGTGACAGTTGCCTGCATACTGCTTTTCTTCTTGGGTGTGGGGGGCAACCTAAGCACCCTACTTGTGTTCCGGCGCACCCAGTCGCTGCACACCACCACCAACCTCTACCTGTCCAGCATGGCCATCTCCGACATATTCATTTTTATTGGCCTACCCCTGGATCTCTACCGTCTGTGGCGGTACCGCCCCTTTCCCTTTGGAGACTTCCTGTGCCGCTTCCAGTTCTACCTGAGCGAGTCCTGCACCTATGCCACCATCCTGCACATCACCGCCCTCAGCGTGGAGCGCTACCTGGCAATCTGTTTCCCGCTCCAGGCCCGCCGCTTGGTCTCTAGGGCCCGCGTGCAGCTGGTGATCGTCGCTCTCTGGGGTCTGGCTGGCGTCACGGCGCTACCCGTCTTTTTTCTCTTCCACGTGGAAGGCCAGGAGTGCCGGCCCACCGAGGCAGGGTTGCGCTCGGGCCTGCTGCAGGCCATGACCTGGGTCTCCACCCTTTACTTCTTTCTTCCCCTTGCCTGCCTCTGCCTGCTGTATGGCCTCATCTGCAGGAGGCTAGGACGCATGCGGCGCCATCCCCACGCACGCATCCGCCAGAGGCACCAGCGCCAGACAGTCAGGCTCCTGGGTAAGAGACTCCTTTTAAGGCCTCTAGTGAGGAGATCAGGGCTGCCCAGCCGCGCGGGATGTTTTTCTCTTTATAGAGAGCAAAGCATGGTGATATTTGTCATGTTCGGGACATAAGGTCGTCTGGTTTATTGCTAGATTGTTAGATTACTGTATGCATCATAGAAACTCCAAAATTTACATTGGTGATTACATTAACAGGAATATAGGACAACACTTGCCATCATCCATCAGTTTTCTAACCATTTACCCAACTCTGGGTCACAGGGAGCCTGGAGCCTATCCCAGGTAGCATAGGGCACAAGGCTGAGGCCTGGATGGGATGCCATTCCTTCACGGGGCACACACAAATTTAATCATATGCTATGGGCAATTTAGAGATGCTTGCTAGCCAAGCTGCATATATTTGGCCTGTGGATACCGGTGTGACACAAGGAGAATATGCCAAGTCCACACGCATAGCAGAGGCGTGAGGCAACAGTGCTTCTCACAGTCACCATGCCATTAATATAGAATGTCTTAACACAGGTTATGAAAGCTTGTACTGAACTAGAGTACAGCCGGCATGCACTTCAGAGAGGCCTCTGCCAACACCTGCCATTTGATGTGAGATATTAACTCATTACACCATTCAGGCAGAGCACCAAATTGTTTCACTCCTTTTAAGGTTTGTAAAATTGTTGGTCAATGCCTGAGTTTATTGCTAAATTACTTTATATTCATTCCATTGTTACAGTTTAACCTCATTAAGATTTGTTAAGGCAAATTTTCACAGGAGAGACTTTTTGGGAAATAAAGCAACATCCAAGTCAAATTCCTCAAGTACTAAAGTGCACTGCTACAAAAATAGACTTGCATGTTTACCTGGTCTTCACTCCATATGGACAGTTGTATAATTTGCCACTTACATTAAGTAATTCAGCAGAGTTCATATCTCCCCTAGCTCACACAAGTGTTGGTTTTAGCCTGATCTATGTTCTCTCCGATACTGAGTGTCATAATCTCAAAGGGCTTTGTCCAGCCAGGGTCACCAGCTCACCGTCATGTGGTCTTCCTTCTTGTTTGTCATTTGTCCAGACAAACATCTGCGACCATTAGTACTCTGTGTGCCTGGTAGCGTGTAAAGAAAGCAGGGTGCTCGTTAGAGGAACGGATATCCTGGCTTCTGTGCAGGCAGACCCCGGGAAATTTCAGGCATGATCCTGATGAGAAATTTCAAATGACTAATAATGATGAAAATCCATCTGTCTATTATGGTATATTGAATTACGGCACAATTTCAATTTTGCCTGTGGGATGCCGCTATGAGGACTTTAATCCTTCCTTTTCGCCCACCTTTGCCAGTCGTGGTGGTGCTGTCCTTCGCCCTGTGCTGGCTGCCCTTCCACATCGGGAGGATCCTCTTCTCCACTGCAGTCTGGGATGAGGAGGACCAGCGAGGCAGAGAAGCCCTGTACACTACCTCCCAAAACTTCAACTTGGCTGCAATGCTGCTTTTCTACCTCAGCGCATCCATCAACCCTGTCCTCTACAACCTGCTGTCCGCCCGCTACCGCCTGGCCCTACGTGGCATGCTGCAGAGCCAGCGCTCCCGCGGCAGGCTTCCCCGAGGGCACAGGTCCAGCCACTGCAGTCCGGTCCCCGCGCCAACCAATATGGACTTCTGCACCAGCGTGTGATAAAGCAACCCAAATACTGACGTGTTTCTGCAGCCCAGGAGACATCAGCAGTGTTGGACTGTGTGCGTGCATGAGAGAAGACAGTCAGGCAGGGGAAACTGAAAGTAACTTTCCTTCCTGCAGTACTCACTGTGCATGCACATTTGGCGGTATCACTTATTCCTACACAGGACCCCGCAAGGAACATCTCTGTCCACAGAGGAACTGTAACCAGAAGCTTTCAGTCAGAAAACAAGACCAGATACTATAAGGACTATAATTTATTTGCCATATTAAATATATTATCTATGATTGTTACAATTTAGTAATAACATAATACATGGCAGTTTCTTTAACATAAAAGTTTATGAAATTACACAAAAAGAAAAACATAAGAAACAAAGCAACAATTAATGCCGATAAAGTATGTTTTTTTTGGAATGTATTATATTTGCCTGCTAAAAATGCAATAGAAAAGGCAAACAAGGGGACCAGTGTGTTCTACAGACACTGGCATGGGAGTAGGAAGATGGAGATCAGGGTTTCATAGAGATGCTTTAACAAAGAGCCAGCAGATGTGGCCACCCCGCTCCACGACACAACGACCCAGTGCCCAGACAGAGAAATAGCCATCCCCGCAAGGACCTTTCAGATTTACAGCAGTATTTTATTGTGTGACTTCCACTAATGCAATGAACCCCAGTTCTCCATCTTTTCCTCCTACAACTTCTTCTTTAGTGTAGGGTTCCCTCTAAGAAACACACCAACCAGCTCTCAAATCAAAGTGGACAGAAGCCCAGTGTACAGAGTTTAGTTGTGGCCAGAGCCCGATTTTGCCAACTTTTCTGGCTGACGGATGGGTAGCCTTCATGCTAACCCAGCTGTGTTACATTAGGGGGGCAAAGTGATGTTGGGAGGTCGTGTGGGTGTGTCCTGAGGTCAGACCTCTGAGGGCCAAGGATGTGAGCACATGGTCTGTGCGGGGGCTTTGGGGCATGTCAAGGTGCTTCTCTGCCACGTGGAGCAGAGGGCAGGAAGTATGAAAGCACCGTTAGCACAGTCCCAGTGTTCGGGACCTCAGTGTTCTACTGAAGGAGCCATTGGGATTGTAGATCAGTTCCCATTTCCCTCATATATGACCTGGGGAGACTTATGTATTATCTGGGTGCAAATGCCCAGGAGTCAAATATGACCAAACTTGATTAACTACCACTGACAGAAACATAAAACACTGGAGACTTCAGACCGCAAACTACATAACTGGAAGCTACATATACTGTATATCATAAGACTGGCTCTCAACCTAGCATTCTGGGAAGGGGTTACTTTGAAACAAGAATCTGAAAATACTTGTGAAATACTAATTAGCAGCAGTGCTTTCCCTACGTATACCAAATGTATGGGACGCAAAAATAAAACTCTAGTCAAAGCAGGTGCCGTCCCCTAGCTGTGCAGAAAGCGGAAAGCTCAGCTAGGCACATCCACATTCAGGCTGCTCAGGGTCAGAGCGCAGGCTCACATAGTCTAATTCAGTAAATTTCCTCCATTGTGGTAGGAAATAACACAGTCACCATATTAATTCCTAAGTACCACTCAATGATTGGATTTTGCTTCCAGGCGGAATGACAAAATCCACTTGGCATGGAATCAGAATTAGCTGTAGGCCCCAAAATTTATTTTGGTGTGTGTGTGTGTGTGTGTGTGTGTGTGTGAGTGTGGGGGGGGTTTAGACAAGGCCAGAATTCTTCACCAAGTCGCAACCCTTCTCATTTACATGCACATTATTTTGCCCTGAAGTTGCAGTCTAATGGTTAACAGAGGTTTTGTCACACATTCTAACAGGTTGGCCTGAAACAAGTTTAAGACTGTACTTAAATTCATATGTAACGAACAGACACCAGAGTAAAAGTCTTTGGAAACAGCACCCCAGATATTCCGATTACCCTTCGGCCAGGCCTGAGCTGAGGAGCGCTGTGGCTAGTAGGCCGCTCAGACTCACCAGATGCAGGCACAAGTGGGAATGAGTGAACAGTGTGCAGAGGCCATAGAGATAAGGCTGTTGTGTAAAACAGTACTGCGCCTTGACAAGCTCATAGAGGGAAAAAAGAATCAAAGAAAGCTTACACTAATACTCAACATTGCAGGATGTTCCAGTCAGGATTTAACAGGAAACAGTACAGATTATGGTTCAGATTAATGAACGAAATACAATACTAACAGCAAGAACGCTTATCATAATAAACATAACTTTAAGCCTTCCCTCACCTTCCAACACACATTACACCAATAACAATCAGTGAACTCGCACTGCAACCGTTCCAGCATGGATAGTGTTCTGGGGGTTGGGGGCTGGTGGGGGGGGGGTGCACAAAGCCTTGTTTACCAGGTGAGGCTGAGCTACAGCACCAGTGGTTGTACCATCACATTCATGAGGAAGTACGGCTTTACAAAATGGGGCA
>JAODKN010000002.1:13313282-13323854 GCA_026774425.1 Petrocephalus zakoni
ACCCCCCCCCCCCCCGTCCCCCCCGGCATCGTGCCCGGGGGGTGGGGGCCGGGGGGGGGGGGCGCGCACAAAGCCTGGTTTACCAGGTGAGGCTGAGCTACAGCACCAGAGGTTGTCCCATCACATTCTGGAGGAAGTACGGCTTTACAAAATGGGGCATACTGATTTTTTAAAGGGAAATTTAGAGAAAAACCCTGTCACAAGAGATGGAAAACAGGCCCGTTTTGTGGAGTGGGTTACAGTCCAGAAGGTACTCTGGTAACTCCGGAGTATCGCTCTCCATGCATAGCTTGTATCATCAGCTTTATAAACAAGTAAATTCCATACAGGCATCTTCTCCAAATGAGCACTTCATGTTAAGGAGAGGCAGGTGCCCATGCCATAACATCCAGTTCATAATGGTTTTCTTTGGATAAAGTTATATCCACGATATTAGGATATTAACCTGTGGCTCACGTAACACACGATCCCAGGAAACAGGGCTGTTGTCCGTCTGTCCACAAAAGGGGGACCTTGTTGAACTTGTAACCTCACAAACATTCATTCAGGTGAACAGATGGGGCTCCTCTGAAAACATTGATGATTCAGATTTGCTTGGGTTGTCACACATTGTAATTCTAAACAAGGAATAGCTTTTAGGTTTTTGGGGAGCCTTTAGGCTTCAGACATACTGTAGGAGTCAGGGCATGGGCTAGTGGAACGGAAAGGCTCGTCAGAGGCATGAATTCTGTGCTACATCTACTGTGCTGATGCGGTCATGATCTCAGTGACTACTGGAGGGACTGGGCCATGTACCGGCCAGGTCATGACATCCTGACAGCCCATTAATTTAAAGGGAACAGTTTTAATGCTAAAATTACTAAAAGCTTTGCCCTTACGGGCTACAGCTCACCAACGGCCTATGTGCAAAGTCATATTGGACCTGCAGGGAGGACAACAGAAACACCATTTGGCATGGATCTCAGACCGGCCAAACCAAAGCAGGGTTTTACAATTGGGTAGGTATAGCGGGAGTATGGGTGACACTGGGCAGCCATACAGACAAAGGGAACCCCCATCTATTCTCCAGAGTCAGACCAAACAAGGCCATTGCCCCCCCCACCCTCATCGTTGAGCCTGAATGTCCAAACGGTACAAAGCACACACATTTTGACAAGTACATAATAGGATCATGGTGCTCAGTTTGAGCCAAATAGAGACATTTATAACAATGTGTATTTCGTATCTCTTATAGGTACTGTCCATTTATATATACATAAACATAACATGTATGTTTATACAGACATACACACACTGGTGATGACAAAACAAAAATTCTCCCAATTATTATAACAAGGTAACTTGTGTCTCTTTGAAGTTCTTAGTTATGTTAGTGGATTCTTTTTCCTTTTTTTTTTATCAGACTTTAAAAAAATAAAATATGGGAACCCCCAACCCCTCTTAGAGGAGCTTTTCTTCATACATGTCACTCTTATAAAAACTTTGGCAACTTCTCCCTTTTCATTTTTCCATCCTCTTTTAAAAACACACAGTTTAATAGAGAACAGAGCTTAATTCACAGTTGCTCTGACCAACAGTGTACAGTATAAAGCTGAAATGACTAGTCTTAAGGAAATCCCATGATGTCACTGGGAGTTTCTATGGTGAATCACAACAGCCAGTCAGCCAAGGCAGATGATAGGAAAGCTCACCTCAACCAGTTGACTGACATCAGACACTGTGGGAAAGCCCAGGAAGTTCTGCTCACTTGCTTGCATTTCCTGTCGCATGGCTGCCACCATCAGCATGCACGACAGCCAAGAAGCCTGCTTCTCGCCACGCCACGTCCATCTCAGACCACCCGCGACTGGACACGTCTCACCACCAGCTTGCACTAAACCGCCCATTAAGTCACAGTTCACATTGGTCATGAGGAGAGGGTAAAATCACAACATGGAAAGTACCTATTGCTGTAAATATATAACATTTAACAATAACGACAACAACAGCAACAAGAACATCGACAAACAACAACAGCAGGAATAGGAAAGTGAAAATATCTCCATTGGGATGTAGCGGAGCTTCTAGTGTGTGACTAAGTGGATAAGCGAGCCCGGAGACTCATCCTGCTGTTTCTCACCGTCTTTCAGGGAGGGCTGAAGGAGGGGACCGGGGGGGGGCAGGGGGGATGCTTGGGGTGGGATTTAGCATAGGGGACAACCTACTTGATGACAAAATACTGGATGACCACGGCGAAGAGAATGGCCACTGTGGAGAAACCCAGCAGCAGCAGCAAGGCAAACTGTTCATCTGTAATGGCTCTGCTGCCTTCTCTGGCTGTGGCCCTGGGCCCCCCCTCTGAGGCCCCTGGGGGCTCCATGGCAGGCAGGGAGGCGCTCGGGCCGTAGGGCCCCCACAGCTCTCCACCGTCTGGGCATTTTCGTCCCGCGCACACGCGCAGGCGCCAGTCACAGCCTGGGACAACACCTTGCCACTTGTATGTGGCAGCAGGGCCTCTGTAGAGCTGCGACAGAGAAGGGAGGGAGAAGCTTTAACTCTGACAGACGTGCCTCTTTCAGCATACTGACATAATACAGCAGCCAAGCTGAAAGCAAGCCCTCCGTTATCTCATCAGGCTTCCTGCCAGAGCATACCTGCTCAGCCTCACGTCCTCGCTGCAGCTGCAAAGTGTACACGATGGGGTCTCCTCTCATTGGTGGTAGGGCCTCCCATGTGACCTCATACTGATTCCACTCCAGCTGCTCGATGCGTGGGGCTGTCAGAAAGAAGGCATGTCAGTCTGATGAATGGGAGAGTCATGTGTTCCTCCAGCGGATGATAAAGAGGTGCCCAAGGCCTATAATTTACACTCAGGTTATGCTCCGGAAGCCCGAGGGAGCAGATAGCAGTCTGTCACGTAGTTCAACTGAACCACTTTCACCAAGTAAGAAAAAACCAAAAGAACAAATTGATCGGAATTTGTGTTTCCCCATTACAATGAGGAAATCAAGCTAAATGCAAGCTGCCAATGGCGTAAAATGCAGTGATGGTTAGAGAATAATTAGTGCTATGGAAAGGGAATTATATCGCTCATCCAAATAGCTTCAGGTAGGTAAAATATGCAATAAATAAATTAACAACACACAAGCAAAACAGATTCAACAAAAAGATGCAGAAACATTACCTAGACTTCAATGCAGCAGCTAAATTAAAAGGAATTCGGCTCAATAGTTTCACCTCAAGTAACAAGCATTCATTTTGCAAACAAAAACCCAGTTATATTCCACATGCTGCGATCTTGTAACGCTTTTCATTTCAAACTGATGACTGAAGATCCCACAGGAGAAAAGGCAAAGGAAACGGAAACCTCCAAAGTTCAGCTCACTTCGATACGGCAACATAAAAAAACACGTGTAGCAGTTTCTCACCCTTGAGCTGGCCTGGGGGAGACCTGCCGGTGCTGAAGCTGTAGAGGGGCGAGAGCGGCCCAACCCCAGCCTCGTTATGCGCCTGTAAGCTGAAGTGGTAGAGCGTGGCTTCAGCCAGCCGCTGGACCTTAAACGTGTGGCAGGGGCCGCTGTAGATACACAGGAGCCTAGGAAACAGAAACAAGAGTTGAACACCATTTGCCTTTCCTGGTAAGAAGATAAAACTGTCAGCAAGCTTCCAAAAAGGTGAGAAGGGGTAGTGATTCAGAAAAGCAATCAGAGTCAAACCACCCTGATAAAATTCTCTGAATCAATATCCTCTGGGGAAAAGGATTCCTGTCACGCAACCCAACTGAGGAGGACAAAAAAATATAAAACCTGTATCTGCAGACACGTCGAAACACAGAAGACTAAGCTGCACCCAAACCACATCGCTACGCCACGTGCTTGCTCTAATTCACTAAGAGCACCATAATACAACTAGCCAGATAATGACAAATCCTGAGATTAGGGGAACAGCTGGCAGTCTCTGAGCTGAGGTTTGGAAGCCTTGCAGTTTTGTTTTGTGTGCGCACATTCCCCCCACCTGTCTGCGCTGGCCTGCATGTGCAGACAGAACTGCGTGGTTCCGCTCGGCTGCGCCCGGCTCGGGCCCTCGCCCCACTTGAGCTTCAGGCTCTGGGGGCCGGCGGCGACACACTCCAGCTGGGGTGGCTCAGGGGGGAGGGGCCGGGTTTTGGCTTTCAGCACAGCACTGAAAGGACCCGGCCCAACGCCGTTGACTGCTTGCACACGCACCCTGTGCGAAGTCCATTTAAACATGTTTTTAAAATTATGCTGTGGACAGAAGTCCATTTAAACACGTTTTTAATCTTAGGCTGTTTTAAGCCACAACATGCATTAAAAACAGTTGTATGAAGTAATTTATTCTTGCAGTGTGGTGCTTTTAAGGCTGAAGTTCTTAACTCTGGTCCTGTTTATGGTGAGCTACAGTTTTCCAGATTAGTACAGAGATGGCTGAACTGCTTCATAATCAGTTTAAGCTGATTTAAGCTATATAATTAAATGCTCAGGCAGTAAAAACCTAACTACAAAAGCCACCCAAGACCAGGGTTAACACCATTTTTGCAATGCTTTTGTCTGTACAAGTAACATACTACTTAGACAATACAATCACTACCTGTATGTTGTATCTGGCTGCAGGTTCTCCAGCACATAGTAATTGATCCTCCCAACAGACAGGGGGAGTTGCTCCCCAAAGTCGATATTGTAGCCTGTTACTTCTGCGCCATTGCAACAAGGCTCCTCCCACTGCAGTGCCAGGCAGGAGGAGGCAGGGCCAGGCATGCTTTCAGGAAGTGTATCCTCGCCTACTACCTCCACCAACCGTACCGCAGCTGGAACTGATGGTGGCGTTGTCACCATGGCAACATCCCCAAAGGGCCCTGTGCCTGCAGAATTGACTGCCTGTGTGGAAAGATGATACAGATCAAGCAAGAATGAGCTTGAACCTTTCAATTCTTACTTTGTGAGCTGCAAAAGTGAAATGTCATGCTTTATGACCAACCAATTAGCAGGCACGTTGATGCATTCTACTTGGAGCATAGTGGATGTTGAGAGCTAGTCTCTGACTTACCTGAACCCTACAGTAGTAGGCGGTAGCAGGGAGCAGGCCGCGAGCTTCATAACTGCGTGATGGCCCACAGTATGTTAGCGTGAAGGCGCCCTCGGCAGCTCCCCACTCCAGTCGGAATTCGGTCACCTCTGCCCCGTTGCAGGCTGGAGCCTGAGAGAGGTGCATGGGATGCAGACAGTGACATGGGTCAGAGGGAGAACAGAAACAGCAGTCAAGCAAGAAGCACAGGGAAGTGCAGGAATGGCTGAAGGAACTGATTCAATGCGTTTGATGTTAAGACAGGCCATGCCAGGACGATATATATTGATAAAGACCAAATATAAAAACAGTTTGCAAAGATTCATTCTAATTGTCCATGTGTCAGCACAGATACTATGAAATCAAATATTAAAATATCTTAATGTAAGAATTTTGATTATCCTATAGAATATTCAGATAGTGAATAATGAAAATAACCACTTCCCTAAAAAGGGTAAATATAAAGATGCCTAAAGGCTGTTTTCAAGACAATAAAATTAACTATTTAACTGTGTTAAATTACAACCATTATGTACACTTGTTGCAGACCAGCAAGGTAACGTAAGTTACCCCAGGGAACACTACCGCACCGGGACGTTCCTATATCAAATGCTCTGTTGTGTGCGTTGTGCAGCTGGCCCATGACAAATCATTTCACACTTAAATGCGATTAAATGAAATGCATTTCACACTGCATAACTGGCCCGTTAGTGCAGAAAAACCACCAAACCTGACTATTTTGGCTACTGACGGGCATAACGATTTGCCCCCCCCCGCCAGTCTTGTCACAGTTACCCCTCTGCGGTAGGAATACAGACAGAACGCTCAGTAATTATCACATTTGCAGAAGTGTCGAAGTAACTGTAACAGATTATGTCCATGACATCTTTTACTTGCATACCATTTTACCATCAGGTCTGAATTATGTATCGCACACGGGAGTCAATAACTTTCATAGCTAATTTGAGCTTGGCGCGCACAAGCTTTCGCTTGTAAATCTCCCATATGCAGTTCTTCCAAAGACACTGAAGTTATTGGCTATAATGCATTCATCTCTTGCCCAGACTAATCAATTAGCCTGCTCTGAAAGCTTAGCTAAGAGTTCGGCCAAGACCTCCCCTAAATGGATAGCATTAAACCTGTAGTGCGCCTGCAATGTCCTGAACCACTATGTAATAAAGTACATCAAAGTGCCACTATCGCGGCATAAATTCATATTGAGAAAGTGTGGCAAGTTGTATCCATGACAGCAAAGAGCCGCCTCAGTGAATAGGCCTGGACCCCCAAGAGGTTGCCACGGTTAATGACCGAGCTGTGGACAGCCGTCCTGGGACCCTCACCTCCCAGCTGGCCAGCACACAGTTGGCAGTCTTCAGAGAGAGCTCTGGAGGACCACACTGCTCTGGTGGCCCCGGGGCTGTGGAGAGCTCCTGCATCTCTGACAGTGGACCCCACTGCAACACAAAACCAGAACCCTAAAGACACCCTGAAGAGACCCGATTCACTCAAAACAGCACAAAACCATGTGTCCCACATGGTGTTAAAAGTACAGGATGGTGCAGTGCGGCTGCTACAAGACGTTGCTGCAAAAGTAACAGTTCATCAAATCATATCTAAGCATCTTTGCGACTAGTGGTTAGGACTGTGTGGCCCTGGTTGTAGCACAGCCCACCCCAGGAGGCCATGCCAAGACAGACAGGGTTGTAAATTTGGGCCCTAAATACAGGATGCAGCCATTGACTTATGAGCTGTAGTGATACGGAATGAAAAGCAGGTCTTTCCTCAGTAGCAAATGCATAGGTAAAGCATTATTAATGTCACACTTCAACACCATGCCAGCCTGCAAGCGCTCACCCCGGCCTGGTTGGCTGCTTTCACCCAGAAGCAGTATGAGTGACCGGGCAGCAGGTGGCTGGCAGTGCAGTCAGTTTCCAGGCCCTGGTACAGGGGGCACCGGGGCCCCCCCGCAGACTCTGCCATTTCCACTGCATACTGGCATATGGATGCACCGCCGTCCCGCATAGGGGGGCCTGTGAGTGGTGGGGCAGGGTGGAAAGGTTTTCAAAGGCAAGGTACATGAAGAACATTTTGATACACTATCTGAGAAGGCATGCGCCTGGGGGCAAGTGTGATGCATGTGGAGGGTGGCATCTCACCCCAGGTCAGGGGCATCTCCCGTGCCTTGGCCTTCCCCCTGAGCTGCACCCCCTGGCATGGCCCGGGAGGCACTGGAGCTGTCTGCACGGAGAGGATGTCTGAGACCTGGGGGTAGATAAAAAGCAGCCTGGTCAGTGGGTGGCTATGCTCTCTTCCCCAGGACACTGACTGGGGGCCCCAGGACACTGACTGCCTACCTGGCTCTGACCCCCAGCGCTCTGGCAGTAAACCCTCAAGCTGTAGCAGGTCCCTGGCTCCAAGCCCTCGCACACGTGTTCCCTCTGTGGCCCACTGTAAACTGTGGCCCACTGGCTCCCTGTAACACGGGAGGTGCATAAAGGCATAAGTATACACTCACAGATTCCTGCGTGGGTGGAGAACCCCATCTGGGAATGAACATGAATGAATGCCCGCATGATCACTCAGCAGTCTCACCACTCTGATTCTGGCTCATCTCCAGCACGTAGTGCTTGATCTCCGAGCCGCCATCATCTTTGGGTATGTCTGGAAAAAGGATGCAAAAGCTGACGACAGGAACTGCTGCAGGTCCATGCGAATGACTGTGCAAATACTGTCATCTAAGGGGGGATTCTGACATGAGGAAGGGAATCCCGCCTGCAAAGTGGGGGTAATGGCGTGTGAATCCTGACAGCGACAGGTAGTGAGAGAGCAGACGCTCACCCCAGGCTATGCAAAGGCAGTGCGGCTGCGCTGGGCCCTTCAGAATGGGCCGGCCGGGGGCACCAGGCTTGTCGGGTTGGGTGATGAACTCCGCTGCCGTGCTGGGCTGACTGCGACCTTCTGGGTTGGCTGCTAGTACCTGCCAGTGAAACGAGCACGAACATACCACAACGACTGAGCTGTGAATGGTGCCAGACGGCAAACAGAACATGCCTGAGACATCCATGTCCACACACGGTGCCAGGCTCCAGAAGGCTTTCCCCATAATCCCAAAATTGAGGTAGCTTACCCTAAACTTGTAGGCCGTGCTCCTTCGGAGGCCCTTTACGGTGCAGGAGAGCTCCTCCCCATTGTGTCTAGGCTTGAAACCATAGCCCTGTATACATGGAGGAACACAGTCTGGTTAAACCAATCAAAAAAAAAAAAAAAAATGATGTTAGATATGGGGGCCTCAAAACATGGTGCAGACTTGAGCATCATCTAACCGTTCCCTCCTCCTCCATTTCCAGGGTGTAGGTGTACGCATCTCCAAAGGCAGGCCCACAGGGGGCGCTCCATTCCAGGGTCAGCCAGGACACACCTGCGCCAGCCAGACGGGGGGGCGCTGGTGGCTGAGGGGCACTGCCAGCGGTGCAGCACGTCAGCACATCGCTGAAAGGGCTGCATACAGGCACACAGAGAGCTGAGGTTACACATCAGTCCACGGTCATACGATCCGACTGAGGGAAAGGCACCCTGCGCAGAGGGCATACCTCATTCCCACGTCATTTTTAGCAGCTATTCTGAAGGAATATTTAGTGGAAGGGCTGAGTCTGGTGATCTTGTACTGTTTGTCATGCCCAAAGTAAATCTCCTTGAAGCCACTTTGTTTTCCCTAGAAAACGGGACAGAGGAGAGCAGGATGACAGCAGGAAGGACAACGTGCTCTATGAAAAGGGGAGGGAGCACTAATTCCATGCGGGAAGTTCAAGAGGAGGATCAAACGGACAGACATTAGTACCTGGTAATTTCGTGTCATATACAAGCATAACGAACAATTAATTAAAAGGAAATCCCGATTATGAAATTCTGTCTCTTGTAGTCATGGCGACCGCAGTGCCGCTTACCTCATCATACTCTAGGAGATACCCGGTGATCCTGGAGCCATTGCTGCTGGGTGCCTGCAAGGTGAAGAGACACGCTTACAGTTTGGCAGGGTGCATTCGGCCACTGACTCGGGGAGCCCATGCAGCTTTCCCGCTACCTTCCACCCCAACACCAGGGAGCTTTTGCTGCGCACGATGAGCCGAGGTGGGGCCGGAGCATCCGGAGGGGCGCTCTGCGTGATGAAGCCGGCCGCCTCAGAGGGCGAGCCCTTCACGGAGCCGCAGGAAGCGCAGACCCTGAAGGCCGGGGCCCAAATACAGCACACCAACGTCAATTTGTGTCCGGAAACCAGAGAAGTGCCCGTTAGCAGACGCATAATGCCCCCTCACCTGACGTGGTAACCAGTGGCTGGTCGCAGGTCTTCCAGAGTGAACGAGGTCTCCCCACCCCTATGAAAAGGCAGAACCATCGCATTCTACATAGCAGACTTTCATTCAACACATGCATTTAAATAAACACAGATACTACAGCAGAACAATTAAGGTTCATTTCCTTGATTGAGAACATGTCCTTGACAGAGTATGTTTTAGCACATGCTGACAGAGGAACACACTCTCGCCCACCACCACCCATGTTAATCCAACTTGGGGACACTGGTGTGATACTCACACATACACAGGCGTGAAATTGCCCTCAGTGCCGCTCTGAGAGAAGGCCAGCTCGTAGCTGAGGATCAGGGGTGCTTGTGCACTGGGGGTGTCCACATTCCGCACGCCAGCTGGGGAGGCCCAGGACAGAACAGCCGAGCAAGATGTAATGCTGTGCACCTGAGAAAGAATACATGTTTTTATTTTTTTATATAATTCACACTTGAAGGCTGCAGTGGGTGGAGTTTAGTTACGCTGTAAAAATTCCATATAATCAGGCATATAATGTAAACCTTGTTTTGGGGTGGGGTGTTTGGTGGGAGGGGGTTACTCACAGTGGGTTTGTTCATGCTTGAAAGCAGCTCCATCACCGTCCTTATTTCAGTCACCATGTCTGTATGGCGGAAGAAACCAAAAAGACATTAGAGCTGTGGAAACGACCTGGCCGCAAAAAGGGAACGTAGCAGTCAGCCAGCAGATGGCGCACCTGCGCACACTTGCATTTCCAAACAGGCAATCTCACCGGCATTCTCTCGGTCCGGTGGGGGCGACACCGAAGTCTTGCTGGGGAGCTTGGGTTTCGAGGGCCCCGGGGAAGCCGCTGGCATCGCCGCGTTCTTGCTGTGCCCGTTGTGGACAGGAGCAGGAGGAGGACCCTTGAGTGGAGATGGTGGGGGGCTTCGTGACACCCGCACACTGCTGCTGGTGTTCAGCCGGCGATGTAGGTGTTCCTGCTGCTTGGCAGCACGTTCATCTCGCGGGGGCAGAGGCACACCATGACACGGCACGTCTGTGCAAAAAAAAATGCACAGAGCATTAGCAAAAAACACATGTCCATGTAAACATACGGGGTAGTTAGAGGAAACATATGGCGCTTTTCCACTGCATAGTACGGTACGACACGGTTCAGTTCAGCTCACTTTTGGGGGGTTTTCCACTG
>JAODKN010000002.1:13323954-13336947 GCA_026774425.1 Petrocephalus zakoni
CCGAGCCGAACTGAGCCAAACCAAAGTGAGCTGTACTGAACCGTGTCGTACCGTACTATGCAGTGGAAAAGCGCCAATAGAAATTTTAAACCGATGGAAGTGAGCAGGACATTTGGGCAGATGCCTGTAGGACTCACCTTGTTCACTGTACATCTGTGGAGGGGGAAGCTGATGAACAAAGTGGGGGGCCATCTCCCTGGGATAGATAGGGTGCTGGTGGAGCATTGCAGGGTGGGGGGGGAGGTACTGGGGCACATGCAGCGGCGGCAGGGGCATGGAGGGATGGAACTCTGCGGCATGGGGCAAAACCACCACCTTCCGCATGCCATTCTCCTCCACCACCTGAAAGGGCAAACAGCAACAGTCAGGAAGGAAAGGCTGGACTCTGCCTCAAGGAAACAGTTTACAAAAGGTGACATGGGTGTATTTTACAGTAATCTTTAGGGTGACAGAACTGCTTTGTTTAATTGGGGGGGGGGTGGATTACAGCCAAAATTAAATTTACACACTCAGACCTTATGCTAGGCTATTCCAGAAGGTGTTTAAAGAGACACACAATAGCGAATAGAAATAACACTCTTGCTATTCAAACATGGCAATGCACATTAGAGTGTATGTAGCCAACTTTCAGTGGCATTAAATGGTATCCAGCTGAGCTACATGTTTATGGAAACACACACACAGGACTGGTACTAACCTGAGACATATAGCCAGGGGGTACAAAGATAGGAGGCATGGTGCCATTGGGGGAGACCATGGGCACGTGCGCCGGACCTGGAATTACCAGATGGAGAACTCATGAACAATGCATAAGAAAAATAAAAACAGGCAGCACAGCAGAAAGAGGACCGAGGAATGTGCGTGTATCAGCATCTTGAGGAACCAGGCCCCACCTGTGATGCACTGGACATGTCCGTCCTCTGTACGAATCGTGAAGGTCTCCCCAGGATTCACCTGAACCAGGATCATCTACAGGAGACCCAGAAAACACATTCATGCAGACAACATACGACAGAAACAGCGGAAGACTGAAGAATGAGTCAATGTCAGCTGCACAGAAGACAAGACTATGGCCACACTCTTTCAGCCTTGAAGCATCCTCATCAACAACAAAATAAGCAGGAAACTGGAGAAATGTCTGAGTTTTCTTCAAATGGATGCTGCCAAAATGACTGTAAGATGTATCCTGAGACAGCCAGGAGAATCCAATCACAACGTACTCAACGTACAGAACAGTGTTCTGTGAGCCACAAAACAGGCAGCAAGAAAATACCCCTTTGGACAGAGTGATCTCGCTCTGTGCAAACAAGAGGCCTGTTTGTCTTCAACGGCTGTGTGTGTGCGTGATGAGCTCAGGCTGCATTTGGCAAACACTGGTCTGCCCTGGGAAATGTACACCAGGCCTGACGCTGCACTGCACAGACCACCCCCTCCGACCCCTGCATGCATAAAACACCCTACAACACATATCACCTGCATCTGTTTTTGCAGTTAGTGCACCAGAATTATGAGCTCTCAAATCCCTGTATGCAAATAGCATATACTAGCATTGTGTGTAGTTCAGAACATGCCACTCTGCTGGACTGACCTTACAGCAGGCACCCTGGCAGAGTGAAGAACAAGTTAGTGAAGAACATGTTCCAACTAAAAATCCAAACATTCCTTAAATAAATTCCCATTACAAAGAACATCTGAACTAATCACTAATGAATGTTTCAAAACATGAACTCAATGGAAAATCTGCAGATAATTAAAACCTTCAATAGCACGACATTTTTCTGATTCCAGGGATATTCTGAGACATGAATACAAATCAGATAAATGATTACGGAATCTGCAAAATAAAGGACTGGTTCACCCTCCTTTTCCAAAGAAAAAACAGTGGTAAATGCATTTAGAGTATAGAAAACAGTATGGTAGAAATACCTGACACAGGCTGGCAAATGGCCAAAAAAATGTTAAATGTTATAAGCAAATATATACAGGAATCTTCTTGCAGATATGGGAGCTTACTTTTTGTACAACAGGTTTGGATATTGCCACCCAGTAAGGGCAAAAAAAAATGGTGTTTTCTTCTAGTAAAAAAGACCCTCCAAAAAACCAACTCTGACACAAATAACTGCACATAGATAAACAGCCTAAGTATGTATACTTTGATAAGCACTGTTGCAAAGCTCCCCTGGGGCAGTGATTTGTGTGAGCAACCGGAGTGAGTCAGTGAGTGTGTGTGCATGTGTGTGCACACAGTGCGGGAAGGGGGGGGGGGGGGGGGGAAGAGAGGTAGAATGTGAAGAATGCAGGATACAGACAGTGCAAGAGGGATAAAACTATGTAAGGAATTTGCAGTCCAGCCCCCAAAGCCACTGCCATTCCTCCAAACTGGAGCACAAGTTGAATTCAAGCATGAAGGTGCGGGGGGAGGGAGTCAGTAGTGTGGTGACACAGATGCGACTGATTCTATAAAACAGCTCAACAGCGCTATGGCCGAAATGTGTGCACATAAACTACTGATCAGCGGGAACATAGACTAATAAGCCATTAGAAGGCCTGAGGCCATTTCATAATGCCTCAGCATAAGAACTTTAAGAGTAGTGTTTATATGAGGGACTGTAATATGGATGTCGATTGAGACAGCATGACATCACACAGGCATAAAACGGTCGGGCTCATGGGATCGTTGCCAACGACCTCACCACAGAAAGGCAACATGGAGTCCGCAGGGACAAGCAAAAACAATACTTATAGAATATATTTAGATCAGGAAAAAGGGCTTGATACATAAATATAATTTAACAAGATGAACAGGAGATGTGACAAACAGGCCCCAAGGGAAGCCTCACCCCTTCCTTTAATATGCTCATGCTTCTTTACAATGCAGTTCCACCAATGCCAAGGGGAAACCCCCAGGATGACAATAAGAAAGCATAGTCTCTTTCCCTGGTTACTTTTCACATCAAACAAAGTTACTTCTGGTAGCCACAGGCCTCAAAAGTCTCAGAGTCCCCACAGCCTTACATAGTTCCAGGTCTCCACCAATCTGGAACTCCTTTCACCCTCAACACTCAAACCACTTGAAGTCAAGCTTAAATGGAAGGGCATCCTTTGGAATACAGACTGACATGATTTTGACTAATAGTGGGTTAAACAATAACTTCTTAAATTTTCCTAATAGATGTGCCCCTTAAAGATCATACAGAAAAAAACGTCTAATATGGCTCTCAAAATATATAACATTTCCCAAATTATATGACAGAACAGCTACCTAAACACAAAGCATAAAAGCTCTAAGTAGCCAGCTCACGTCAGCTGTACAATCCAGTTTTATGATGCTGTGCTTATATCCATGTAAAGTGAAATGGTAACAGGTAATCCACTGACCACTCTTTGTTCCTTTTTAATTCGATGACTGAGGGGGGAGGGCCATCTTGGGAAGGAGAAACAGGTGACTACAATTGAATCCAGGCCACCCACACTGTGGATTCATTTATCATCTTGCACATGCTGGCTTTTGTGTGCCCAATAACTGCAACAGAACATCTGCCAGTCTTAATCTCATGGCAACAAAGTATGACTTTTACCCCCCCGTGATTCACATGTCCTAGTTTCCCCTCTTACCGACTAAAAAGGCACCCTTTCTTCTGTGTACTTTCTGTGTCGACTTGAAACTGTCTCCAGCCACTCCCTGGGGAGCGGCAGGGTTTGCAAAGGCCCCTCCCCCAATAAAGGCACTGCTAAGGACCCAATCCCCACATCACGTGTTTTGCTAACCTGTTGAAAGCTGCTCTCTAACTAATTAATGGCAAGCTGAGAGCATTAAGTTCTAAAAGCACCGTTTGCTTTCTTTTTTATTGGATAGAAAAGGAAAAAAAGGCCAAACCCCAAAGCATTTCTCCCACCCTACCAGCATAGCTGTGTACAGGAGCGTGATGTGCAGTGCCTGGTTGCTTTCTCTGCGGCAAGCAGGCCGGCAGGGCCATCCACGCTGTTCCGGATGTGTGCACTTCCAGCCCGCCTCCCTCCCCCCCTTCCCCCGGCTTTACTGGAAATGGCGCTGGCAAGGCGCTCGCCTGTCAGGAATGCAGACGGGGAGCTGTAGCGGGCTTGTGGGGGTGGGCGGGCTAACCATATCCCCCTCCTCCCCTTTTCCACTTAGCCTGCACCCTGCCCAGTACTGAGGGGGGCAACAGTCAGAGGCCATCTGTTTGTGCAAAGAAAGGTCTTGTTTTTAATCTCTTAAACACCAAAACAAGCATCTGCTAGTTGCATGTGCAAGCATTCCAGCGTGCATGTTTGCACCATCCAGTGCATTTGTGTGTGTGTGTGTGTGTGTGTGAGAGAGAGAGAGAGTCTGAGTGAGTGAGAGAGAAAGAAAGACAGCATGTCTGTCTTCCTGTTATTCCCAGGTTTCCTTCTTAGGTGACAAAAGGAAGTGGTCGATTAACTGTTGGGATAACTTCCATTGTGGGTTTGCTGCCTTAAAGGCACGGACGACACCGTAGGTGTGTCCCACTTTGGCTTGCTTTTCGCGGAGAGCGGTGGGTGGTACAAATTAGCAATAAGAATGAAAACCACTCTCGTGTGCACAGAACGCTTGATTTAAATCACCACTTCCAGTACATCCTGTCGGAATACTCACGTAATTGCAGTTTTCTAAGACATGCCATGTTTGAGAGACACAGGAGAGCAGTTTGCTTGTCAGCATCAACAGAGGCACCACATTAGTTTTACTCAAGTTGATTGTTTTTTTGTGTGTGTGAAATTCTGGCAATGGGGTTGCAGCAATGCTGTCATGAATCTTGTTCCTGTCCATTTAATTCCCCAAAGACACGTTTCCCTCAGTCATTCCGACAGCAATGCTTCATATTTCATTTAGCCCACGTTGGGACAAAAATGTTTCCTCCTTGACCACAATCCTGCATTGTGCATTGCTGCTGAAACATTTTCTCTGTGATAAACCAGAGAAATGGATGCCTGGATGTACTGACAAACGTGGGAATTTAATTTAAAAGTTTAGACAAATGTGCATCATATTATGTATTAGTTTCATCCAAACGGTAGAGGGACGTTTAGCATATCATATTGTTCAGCTTCCTTCAGAAGAAAGCATGTTCAGTCCATTTTAATGCAAGCATGGTTTCTCACCTGCTGCATGCTCTCTCCATTGAGCATGTGAGGAACAAGAGACACGTCAGACAGCATGGGTGTGGCCTCCAGAGGGGGGTGTGGCTGGTCCGTCATCATGGTAAAGCAGAGCATTCATTGACACCAGCTCCTGAGTAGAGGTGGAAGAAATAAATGAAATGTACCATTAGGTTGTTCTATAAAACTTAAGAAAAAATCAAAGTATAAGCAGACTAGCAAGAACAGCACAGCCAGACAAATGGTCAGAATAACAAGCAAGCATCAGCATGAGCAGGTGTACTATAGCATCTCTCTGGTGCTCAACACTCTGCTTACACCCTCCATTCACTACCATCTGGAGATGACCCTATGTACACAAATAAAAACAGCATGTATTGTAAACAGTAAGCCCCCCATCCATTATAAATATACACATTTGGATGACGGATATGTAGATGTAGATCAAGCAGGTACTCCCATTAGGTCTATCAAATCCACCTTAGTGCTGCAGCTTACTGCTGAGCTGAGCGATGGGGTGTCAGAGTAACAAGGCAATCAAATGGCTCCTTCCCTCCCAGGAGATGAGGGCAGCTCCCTGTCAATTGCCTCCACTGTGTTCGCTGACCCTGTCTGCCTATCAACTCATGGCAACAGACATAACAATCCCATGGCTCCTTGGCCCAGGGACACCAAGCATAACCGTGCTCAATGGTACATTCAGATTGACAGTCACCTCTTAAGAAAGCTTATCAGCAGAGCTATAAAAAACATGGGTGCACAAACTTAAATGAATCCATAACAAAAAAAGAGAAAAGACACTTGTAAACATTTTGCCTTCAAAGGGCCTTCATCACAAGGTTAAAGTTGCGTGGAAGGAGACCTCACTGCATCCTCAATACCAAAAAAGGACTGGAAAATACAATATTGGCAAGGGTGTTGAAGAACAAGGACAGCACCTAAAAGTATTAACACACCCCACACGGTTGATAGATCTACCTTACATGTAACAACCCAGAGACACCTCTGTAATTGCTCATTTAATGCTGCGTTCAGTGGGTTAATAAATATATGGCCATGCATTTGGAATGCAGTAAAAGTGCTTTATTGACAGAAAAATAGAGGTCCAGTAAAGTCTTTTTGCAAACTGAACATGACAAGCTAAAGGACTGCATTTCCCCGTCCGATTGTGGCAAGCTTCTCTCCTGGAGGAGAAACCCTGACACTGCCAGGCACCCCCCAATGCGCCCCCCCGCCCTTGTGGTCTCCACTTCCATACAATAAGTCTCTGACATCCAGCATCTACATGCCCACCCACCGCAGTGCCTTGCTGCCTGTCCCAGGAAACTACTGGCTTCCCGTGCCCAAAAATGCCAGGTTTCCCATGCCCCTCTGCAGTCAGTTTTTTTTCTTCCAATAAATGTCACCACGCAAATAAATTACCTGCAGGAACAATGTTTGTAAACACTGTGATGAGCATAAGTGCCAATATCTACATGCCCTCTTTGGTACTACAGACCACAGTACGCTATGCCCCCTACAGGATGCCCTGCCCACTCCCAGGCAGGAAGACTGCAGCCACAGGAAGGAAAAGTCACAGGAGGAGACAAAAATGAACTTTAATCACTTGGGGGTGGAGTGGGGGTGGCGACATTTTGGTGAAACACCATGTCTTCTACTGCAGTCTCCAAGCATAGATTATCAGACGATGAGTTTACTCATCTTTGACACAATTCTCCCAAACAGTTTGAACAGACCAATAGTAATTAAACTCATCAGTTCTTCATGAATCTAAACAGAATTAATAGGCTTTGTATTTATGTTGTCACTATAAGGTTTACTCTTGCCAGTGTAATTTCAGAGAAAATATCTGTATCTAAACAAACAGATCATTGCTTTTCTATCCCCTTGACAATGCACAGATGAAATCTAATTTTACATCTTTAGACTAAGACATGTTAAATTCAAGAGAGCAGTCATTATATTAGCATAAACATTAGTATAAACTCCCCTACCAAATATATAATGTCAGTTAGGGGCTCACCTGCAAACATTAAACCAACATAAACCAATTAAAACCTCAAATAGTATCAAGAACCTTTGGGTAAATTCAATTCTTTCTGCTGAATATATATTTTTGAATTTCTCATTTATCTTAAACTTTGATAAGTCTGACATGTCCCCCAAGTCACAAAGAACAGTAAGAACAATCAATAATGCCACCATATTAAAGACCGCGCCAAGGAAATTTTAAAGCCTAAGAGGGCAATAAGGACAAGATGCCTGGTTTGTAGCAGAAATTAGAGTATCAAGACAGGGTATCACTTTTCCCATACTTCTGAGGTCAGTGGCCCTAAGTGAGCACTCCGCTTCCTACTCCATAGAATCCGTTTTCTAAACTAAGGAACATGATGACAAACTGCAAAAAAAAAAAAAAGACTAAATATTCACAGAACACTTTTATCCCATTTTTCACATCCTGAGAAACTGACCACAGTTTCCTGTGACATAATTAGCTGCATCTCTTTCCTCCTGTGCACCTCCGGCCTGCAATGAATCCAGAGGCAAACAGGTCGTCCCGGGAAAGATCCAGGAGTCAGTGTCCTGTGGTTGCAGCTTCAACAAGTACACTATACCCCAGTCCCCTACAAGTCAACTTGGCATCAACCTGGCAATGGCTTTGAAACTATTTTATCCCTGGACCTCTTAAAAACACACCCGTCCTCAAGCATGTACTTTCAAGACTCTTTTAAACCTGCCATTGCAACTACTGTTCTTCTGCCCACCCAAGAAATACAAAATAATAGCTGGAGGTATGTAAATAAAAAGAATTTACACTACAACAAAAGGATTATGAGCTACCTACAGAGCATCAGTTTACCTAATTTGGTGAATCTGGTGATGCTGTTACCATCAGCACGCATTTCTACAAGACTTTACATTGCCTTGGGGAGTCTTCATGAAAACTCTGGGCCTATTAAACTCTGTCACAGCCATCATAGTAGAATGAATCTGGCATTTAAGGCTTTACTCCATGAGTTCATCAACACATTTATTCTCAGTTCTCCATTGTATTGCATGCCTTGTGCATGGCCTTGCTACATTTGAATCAAAATTTTAACCCCATTCAACATTCCTATTATTACACAAGTCAACTATTTTCATAACCCCCTTCAATCCCCACAAAAATTCTTACTGAATTTCTCCATCACATTTTTTTTTCCTTGTTTCAGGGACAAATACTACAAAACATACGCATACAGTGCCAAAATAATCAAGGAAATAATATCCTAAGATATTCAAAGTTTCCAAAAATGTAATATATACCTGTGCCTTATGCAAAGCACAGTTAAAAACTTTAGGGAGCATAGATGTGTGCACTGTGTTTCAGTGATGATACTTTTATAATTCATTATATACAGCCACGCATACATGCATTTTTATTTTATCCAGAATGTTTGAAGGTTCCTGCTTTAGCCCATAAATACGACAAAATACAAATACTATTTCTATGGCACTAAAAGCCGTTTTATTCTACTTACACCTGCTGATTTTACTTCACATAATGTGTGAGCTTCCCAGGCATTAGTTAGGACCATCTGAGCTACGAGATCAGGGAGGACGGCGCCATCATTTCATTGCATCACACTTTAATACAACGTCATCTAATGAAAAAGCTCCGCCAAAGTACTTATAAAAGACGATAATGCATCGTCATCTTAAACACTTTGTCAATAAAACAAATACTCGGGTCACATATGGGGTCTCGGAGTAATAGTGCATTTTCGCACGGAAATTTACCCAGCTGACATCGCTGTGCAATTTTCCATCATTGGGAGCATACGTGGCATTTACCAGACAATGCTAAAATGAATATACCCGTGTAGCAAGTTAGCATGCTAGCGTTCTATTTCCCTTTCAGCAAACGGTTTGGAGAATTTTCCCGTAAAAATAAATGTTAAAAACATATCGCATTTCAACTCCTAATATAAAAAATACGTTTTTTTCCCCTCTACAGCAAAAACCTCGCCAAATAATCCTGTTGGCTAACCACCACTATGCATTAAACTGCTTTCACATAAAGCATTTACAACTGAGTCGTCTAAAAATGTTTAATTCCAACAACTGAACCATTAACAACATAAAGCGCCTACTTTTATTGTTAGCTAGCTATAGCCAAATAGCCAGTTATTTGCCCTCCAACAGAAACAATAAGCTAATAAAAAAACTACAAAGTTCTAAAGACCATTTACGAATACGTATTTTAACACGTGCAACTAGTTAGACACGACGGTATCCTTATTTGTAAGAGCGTAACGGCGCGTTTTACCTGCTAGGGAAGATACAGTGACACATTCCCACCACACATCCCAAAAATAATGTTTAGGCTAGCTTAGCCCACGTAGCCGATTCTAAGAGAGAATTAAAAAAAAAAAACTAACTAACATTCTGGTGTACACTCGAGCTAGACGCTCGTTTCTCCGCCGTAACTCGCGATTTAACTAGTTGGCCAAATCGGGCCACCGCGTCTGACTAGCCTGCCCGCGCGCGAGCGTCCCGAGGCATCCCACGCACGCGACGGAGCGGCGGTTAGCCGCCTAGCGCGAGACTCGGAGACTATTACCGCAGTAATGCCGGAGTGCAGCAGGCGGCGGGGCGCGCTTCGGTAAAGCGGAGCTCTCATGTGATTGCTTAGGAAGCCAGCAACCAAGCAACGGCAGGAATGACTTTTTTTTTTGGTGCGCCGAAACTCTTTCTTTTTATTTCCCCCTTTTTTTTCCTGCAGCGTATTCCCGTTCTCTTCCCAGTTCCTGACTGGAATAAACCGAGGCTGACGCACCGTGCCTTGCCTAGACCGCCATCACGCAGTTTCCGCGAGCATGCGCACGCCGGGTTCGCGAGGCGCGGGCCCCCACCAGCCACCCGAGGGTCACTCAGATCGCGCCCCCCGCCACGGCACGCTCCGCGGTCCCGCAACTTGGATTTTAAAGGGGTCTGCGAGTTTTGGCACCCCATACCCCTCCATACGCGTGTATGATTTCCCACATGGCATGTTCTGTCAGTGTTTTCAAAATTCCAAAAACTGACTGGATGTGTGTGTGTGTGTGTGTATGTGTGTGTATGTATGTATGTGTGTGTATATATATATATATATATATATATTTTTTTTTTTTACCTAAAAGTGCAATAAATTGATCAATTGGCCACACAACCTCAAAGAAATTTATATCATGTCGGTCCTGCTAAACAGCAAAGCACTACGTGACACGAAACACCACGGGGACGATAGTGATGGATACTGGGTGAATGCCTGTAGACATAAAAATTGTGCTAAATTAAGAAAGAAAGCACCTGTTCATGTCTCTTATTTATTGTATAGTATCAATATAGAAATAAACCACTTAACTGTCTCATCTATTAATGGATATTGATTGTTGACGCCTGTTAGTATCTGATTTTTTCTCATATATTATCTAATTCTTCCTCCTATAATTTTATAACATTTATAGAAGGTGAATAGATCTCTGGACCTTTTAATGTTCCATATTCATAAAGAACCAAGGAGAGCACACAAAATCTGCCAGTAAGTTCTTAGGACACTGAGGATCACAAGATTCTAGTATTAATTTTCTCCACCTGATGGCAGAAGTGCACTTTGCCATTTGTGTGTCACTTTTCTCTATCTCCTTCCTTGATTTTCTTGACTTCAACCACAAATTTCCAGCTCTCATTATCTCAAGATAGGACATGCATTTACCTGAAATTTATTTACCTGTAAATTATAAAAAGTTCTAACAGGACAGTAAATGTGGTAGATCTCGGGGATAAGCTGGAGCTACACTGGATCGGTATGTAGTGGGATGAGGACCATCACCAGCCACATGCTGGCTAGAAACCTCGCAGAAGTGGGGAACACAATCATGGCTAAAATGTTGAATCTGTTCTCCAGCAGATTTGACTCTCACTTACCGATCCAACCTTCTCTCAACACGGTTAGCCTCGGTGTGCCATTGAGGGGATTTTGGGTGCATCACTGCCCCCTACCTTCACACCTCCCTGAGGACACCACCCCAAAAATCTCCTCCCCCATTCCACTTCTCACTCTGTATGTTATTGGCTCTTGGGAGATTTACTAATGCTGCGTTCCATTTACATGGGTCGGAAGCTCGGAGCTGGGAATGATGTCACACCCGAAATTACCGCTTTCCAGCCTAGGAAAGCAAGTTGTAAAGCCATTTAGCGATGCTTGGGGACTACAGTACCTTAAATCTGACAGGTTATCCGGCTAAGTGAGAAATCCCAGTATCACAGTATTTTGTGCATAAAAACACCCTAGCAATAGGTCCACAGGCAGTGGTTGGACAATATGGTGTGTACGACTGATTTAATGAGCCACAAAAGACACAAACGCTAATAAAACTACAGCAACCTCTGTTGATTAAAGGGCGCAGCCATCTTGAATTCTGAAGTCGGGGTTGTGTCGATTCCTCTGAGTTCACGACTTGTAATTTCAACTTCGGGGGGCATTCCAGTTGCAACTTCCGACCGGGAACTCGTAATTTACGAGTTACGAGTGCAAATGGAACACAACATTACATGGTCTGAGGGCTGAACAAAAAATGACTGGTTCAGAGAAATAACCAATCAGATTGTAGAAGAAGCAAGTCCAAGCAACTAGTGAAAGTGGGACCAAGACATCTGATTGGTTGGTCTGACATTGACACAACATCGGATTGGTTATCAATCTGAAACAATCATTTGTCATTCTGCCCTCAGAACATGTTTGTGTTCCTGCTGACCAGATGAGGATCCAGGGTGCAGAAGACATGTGCCAGCCAGTTTTGCGGGGTCCTTTAAAACCTGTTCTTCCTCTCTATGAGTTTGCCGAAGATGCCCCTACCCTGGAAGATATCCTGTGTCGTCCGGGTGCCAAAGAAGGGGCCCTCTAGCGCCTTTATGGAATACAGATCAGTTGAACTTTGACAGGTTGGTCCTGAAACAGCTGTGACCTGTGGTCCCAGACCACCTGGATCCCTAGCAGTTTGCCTACCAAGCACATATAATTGTGGATGATTCTGCGATCTACACTCCTCTGGACAAAGTAAGCACCATAGTCATCTCCAGTGCCTGCAACACCATCCAGACTCTTTGACTCGGGAACAAAGGCCGCGCAGATACTTGATCAATCCCTCATCATCTCATGCCTTGACTACTGCAACTCATTCCTAGTGGGTCTGCTGCTGAGTGCCACTCGTCCTCGCCAACTGATCCAGAATGCAGCTGGTCGACTTGTCTATAACCTTCCCAAGTTCTCCCACACCACTCCTTTGTTACGCTCCCTCCACTGGCTTCCTGTAGCTGCCCACATCAGATTCAAAACACCGATGCTCATATACAAAGCCAAAAATGGTCCGGCACCCTCCTACCTAAAAGATCTTATCACCCCCCGCACTGCACCACGATCTCCCCAATCCTCCAGCACTGCTCGACTGGTTGCACCTTCTCTCAAAGCACAAGAAAGACATGCATCTAGGCTCTTCTCTGTTCTGCCACGCAGTTGGTGGAATGAACCCCGCCTAGATGTCCGAACAGCTGAATCATTGGGTGTCTTCAAACGACAGCTCAAAACCTACCTCTTTCAGAAATACCTAGGTTTGTCTAGATTCACTATCTGGTGAGAGGAAACAGTGCAGCATTGCATGTGTCTATCTACAGTTTTGGCCAAAATTATTGGCATATTTAAAAGGTTTCAGTTGTTTTTGTTGAAGTGGCCATTAAAATATCCATAAAATAAATGAAATATCTACAAAGTGATCATTATGCTCTATAAACGATAGAACAGAGCCTTCATAAGGAGAATCACTGTGCTAAGTC
>JAODKN010000002.1:13369754-13389283 GCA_026774425.1 Petrocephalus zakoni
AGGATATCTATTTTATGAAGCTATTTTAAGATTATTTTAATCATTATCCTACCAGGTGCTGCCCTTCAATACAACACAAAGAATGATCTTATGTCACTCTTGTTAATGGGAGGACCATCCACGATCTAATGTATTAATGTGTATCGAATGACGAGAGACGTGAGAGGCACAGGGAGTCCACTGGCAGGAAGCACAATGGATAGTGGCTTGGCACTTAATTTAATCAAAACCAGAAACTCTCTGGCATAGCATTGCCATTGTTTGAGGATTATATTATTTGTGTGAATCATGAAAAATATAAAAGAAGACACTTTATTTTCTTGTTTGTTTTTGGAAAGGGGAGGGGTCTGTTGTTACTGGGGGGGCACACCCCCCATTTCCAATACCCTTGGCTATATCTGTCTGGATACCTTGATTTGATTTTTTTTTTTTTTACTAAAGAATTAAGTACTTAGTCTTGCCACCTTCTGGTGAACATTTAGTTTAGATTTCACCGTTTGGGTTGTTTAGACGCTTATACCAAAAGTGAAACATACAGCACATTTAATGATTTGTTAAGCTGTGGGAAAGATGCCCCATTAGCCCGTGGTGTGGCACCAGGAAGATCCAGGAACACTCGCACTGTTGTTCCTAAGATATGCCCAAGGGGGATGTACTGATCAATCTGGCTTCAGGAAGACGTGTATTCCTGGGAAGGAGATATTTAAGCGAATGATTCAGAGGTAAACGAGGAACCAGGAACAGCAGCCAGAATTACAATTATGAAGAGGAGTTTTGGGGGAGGGGGGGCTTGATTTGGGTTTCGGAGCAGTCTGGTGACAGTCTGGAGAGAATGGTTTGGCCGAGTGCCTGGTTGGACAGCCACATTAGCATGCTGGAGCGACTCGTCACGGCCACCAGATAGACGGTTTCCTCGCGGATGTGACCGATTCGCTGCTAATTTCGCCCGGAGGCACCTGCCAACATGTGCTTTCAACAGGTAAACAGAGACCGGTTGTCAGGCAATCGTGATCAGAAGACCGGAATCGTAAACAATGTGCCACACCCACACTCAGTTTGGCTGGGGATACTGTGTATCTTTAACAAATATTTTTTAATTGTATGGCTACTAACAAAAAAGGCATGTGAAAGCCCCTTTAAAAATAAGTTACAGAACTCGTCTTTATCGTATTTGACACAGTAGTATCACACAATGAGCAAATATTTAAAGCCTATTTAGATAATACAAAAATCGAGATAACAGTACTACACTAAGTCAAAGATACTGTCCAGAAAGTATGTAGCTGATTAAATTAGCTGTTTTTCAGTTTCTTTAAATATCACCCCAGGCTTGTATTCTCCTCCCCCCAGGAGTTTTGATCTATCCAGCAAGACATGAAAGTATTTCTTGTGAACCATTTCATATCACCATCTTCCCTTACTAGATAGTGAATCATGCTAAGGAATCTGGCCCAGTGTGAACAGCCTAGCTATTGGATCAGCCTGGTATGAGGCAGGAGTCAGGCAGTCTCCCACCCTCCCATAATGCTCACGCCGTTCGGGCAATTCTCACACACCACGGCGGCCCGGCGGGAGACAGCTGCCAGCACTCGCGACTGACCCGAGTCTGACCCGGCCTTCTGCAGCACTTTGGCCACCGCTGTTTAGCGAGAGATGCGGGAAACCAGCAAGGAGGAGGACATGGTGACGACGGAGGATCCCTCTGCTCAGCCAGCAGCCCGCAAGCACGCGTAAGTTTGTCACATATTCTCTCCAAAAAACGTTTCTCGACTAGTGTTGGAAAAAATTCTTCCTCAAAGCAGATTCACACTAGATAAACTATAATACCTGTATTTCCTGGGTCAGATCCAGGCAATAGGAATGATTACACCAAATTAGAAAATAATACAAAACTGTATATAACAAATTAAAATGTTTATGGGCAGGTAGAAACATGGCCGGCTCTAGCCACGGGCTGCATAGGGAGCAGGGAAAAGGTCGCTCCAGCCCTGAATGTGTCACGTTAGATAAAGTGTAAACAAATAATATTCCAGTATTCATTATGGCTGTTGTGGGTGGTGTGTGGCTGAGCGGGTTAGGAAGCTGTGTTTGTGAGCAGTAGGTCACCAGTTCCGGGACCCTGCTTTCTCTCGAAATGAGCATGTGGCTCAGGTTAAAAGCATCTGATAAATTAAAAAAAAGTAAAAAAAAAAAGAAAAACAGCTGCTTATTAGTTGCTTGATTTGTTACATATCTGGATAATTTGCTGCTTAATGAGAGGGAGTAAGTTCAGTGGGTGCATTAGAAGCCCCTGGGCTCAGATGGGACGTGGAGGAGAGACACATAGGAGAGGATCTGCTAGGGCTGGTGCTCTTGCCCTGACATGTGCTGCCTTCCTCGTAGGGGGACCGCAGGCGGCCACGCCAAGCTCCGGGACCCGCGCAGCGGCCTGCGCTGCTACCTGCTCCTGAAGTACCTGCAAGTGCTGGTGCTGCCGGGGGCGAGTGAGCTGGTGCTGCTGGTGGGGGCGCTGGCCAGCGTGCACGCAGCTCTGCTCCTCCGCTCCCCCCGCATCTCCTGCAAGGCCGCCAACGTGGTGCTGGGCCAGCTGGCCCTGGCAGACGCGCTGCTGCTGCTGCGCTGGGGTCTGGCGGCTCTGGGGGGGCGGTGGGGGGGCGAGGCGGCAGGCGAGCTGGCGCAGAGGCTGCTGGGAGCGCAGTGCCAGGCCAGCTCTCTGCTCCTCAGCTGCCTGAGCCTGGAAGTGGTGCTGGTGAGGTGGCGCGCGGAGGAGACGCGGCGGCTGCGCACGGTCCGCCACGCCCGCATGGCGTGCGGCGCCGTCTGGGCGCTGACCCTGGGGGAGCTGCTCTGGCTGCAGGCCATTGGCCGCAGCTCGCTCCCGGTCCGGGGGCTGGCGCTGAAGGCATGCCTGCTGGCTGTATCTGTGCTGTGCAGTTTCGCCCACTGCCTCAAGGGGGCACTGTGGCTGGCCAACACCTGGGTCTACTACATGATCTTCTACCAGAGCTCCCAGCGGAGGAAGAGCTGCCTATGCTAGCAGCATCAGGCTCTCAGGCTCACACGCTAACAGGTATCCCGTGAGACGCCCGCCAGCTCTTCCACTCCCTCTTCTCTCTCCATAAGAATTGCCTCTGTTTAATTGTTTAATTTAATTAAGTCCGTTATTATCAGCTGGCTGACTCCCTGTTATTAGCATTTCCCGGTGGGCGAATGTCCATTTAAAACAATTAATGTCAGTTTGATGAAGGGGGGGAGGGGGGGGCACATAGTCATCTCGAGCTGCAGTCTCTTTTCCCCTTTGCACAGGCTTAAAAACAGACCAGATTTTTGTGATCAGAAATCAGAATCAGAATCTTTTATATGCCAAGTACAGAGAGGCACAAGGATGGTGTCATGACATAAATCAATGAAACATACAACTGAATATCTAAAAGTAAAGGAACAAGGACAAATAAGTAGGAAAAAGAATCTTTTACAAGAGATGTGCAACGATGAGGCAAGCATGTGGACAATATAAATAAAGAGATAGATAAATGGATGGGTGTAATGTGCAAACTGCATGAGTATAGTGCAAAGGGGTTCTATCCGCTAATGAGGCTTGTACAGTGGGTGGTTAGGTTATGAGACAGTTCCTAATTTGGTCCTTATTTCGAAGGCCGATGGCCTGGATGGAAGAAGCTGATAAGGTGATGGTTTGTCCTTGAGCTCAGAGCTCAAATTCTCTGCTTTCGTTGGGATGGAAGATGCTGGCAAAGGGAGTGGCCAGGATGCAGGGGGTCAGACATAATTTTTTTTGGCTCTGTTCCTCATCCAAGATGAGTAAAGGCAGGGGGAGCTGACGGCCAATGATCTTCTTGGCGCATCGCACTATATGCTGTACTTCCCTCTCAAAAAGTCTCCTCTTATGTCCTCATTTAAGAAAAAATCCTTTTCTGTCCCGTCCAGGGGTTCCACCTCCCTTGCTCTGTATGCTGCCTGGGATACGCCCCAAGCTCCCCGCCCCCCACGACCTTGACCAGGATGATTGCTTGAAAAATTAAATGATGGATGGACTTTCCAAATGCAGCATAATTAGCCCTGCAGCCAGCCAAAGCAGCAGTGTCATGGCAGTGATGAGCCACGCCATTGCTAACTGGCGGTGTGTGTAATTATTGCTCAATTCGGGGCTTTTCCCATATCATATCCTTTTTCCATGACTCACATCTACTGGCATCGCCATTAACTGGCTACATGGCTACCAGATCTTACTGTGGAATGCCCGCTAAGATGGCACTGCGCCACAGCGCCCCTCCCACTACTGCTGACTGAGCTGGCCTGAGGCTGCATACTTGAACTACTGTAGCACATGACAAAGGAACTGACACTGATGTTGTAAATACTTTTTTTTTCCTATTTATTGTTCCCTATATATATTTATCTAAATAATAATGCATAAACTTATTGTCTAATAATACCCCCTGTTAAGTGCTTTGTAAATATATTAATGAACTGTGAGTTGATATGTTAATGAAATGTGAATCTGTCTGTGATGGTCAAGGCAGAGAACAGTGTTTCCTAACCTGGTCCACAGAGCTACGTTTTTGCTCCATCAGAGCTCCATGCCTACCAGGAGCTGAGAGGGAGCAAAAATGTGGACTGTCTGGGGGTCCCAGAGGAGTGGTTGGAGATATACTATAAATATCCTTTATTGATTCCCCTGTGTGGCTGGGTTTTGGGATTGGGGTGTGACAGTGCTGGGGCTTATGTGAGCAATCAACTCAGAAGGCAAACTGACTGTAACTCGACTACAGGATAAATCACGTTCAGCTGGTGTTATTGTTGTTGTTTGGCTTATTACTGGGAATTAATTATGAATACAAAGAGGTCTCAGGTGCTCACTGAATTGAAAGTTTTCCATATAAATGAAAATAAAAGTGGAAAGGTTGATAGAGATCTCAATAAAGGTTAGAGCTTTACAATTTATTTTTTTCTATTGATCATTTCAACAAATGGCAAATTAATCAGGGCACATGAGAGAGACAGCTGGATTTCGAAGACTGAATTTAGGGTAACACTCCCTCACAATTACTTCTTGTAATGAGGCGCACTGATGAGGATGCATGTTTGGCCTCACTGGAACGTACTGTTCAACCATCAGAAGTCTGATCGGCACATTACATTCACCTTGAGCGACCCACGGCAGGAAAGTAAAGGAATGGCACGTCGCTTGAAGTTAATCCACTCGTGAAATGAGCTGGAATAATTTGTCCTCAGCCACAAGTTAATGTTTTATCAAGCTTAGGTTAGATTTTGTGGAGAAGCAGACACAGCTGTGAAATTCTTGTGCATCATTTGATTAGGATATTACAGACTGATAAGCATATTTTATAGGTGAATATGACCAAAAGTCATGGTTTCAGCATTTGGACATGTTAACATCTGTTCATGTAAAACACAAGTGATGCATCAGATAACAAAAAAAAACAAGAAAATGTCAGCTCAGGGACCATGGGGATAATTTGACTGAGTGTACTGACTCGCTAATGGTAACTCCCCCACACATCACAGAGATACAGTACCCGCACAGTTCCAACCGTCAGCCCGGAGTCAGCCGCCCCCGGTGATTCACAGAGGTGAGGAATGCGGGAATCACCTCACTGCTCTGCTGGATCATCTTGCAACACTGGCATTGCTTTCCCATCCAAAACTCTTGCACAAGGTGCTTTCTTACTTGGCTTGACTCATTTGTGTTATTTTTATTCATTGAGTATTGAAAGATGAAAACATCCCGTTTTATTCTTCTCCGGCAGGATGATGGGCAAAACTATTTTTTCCTTAGAATTTTCTATGGAATCCCCAAACATCCCCAAGCCTGTTGACAGGATATGTTCCCTCCAAAGTTTCCCGCGTCTGCCCCAATGACATGTTCCCCGAACAGCTCCCTTGGGACCTCATGACATCTGCACGAGATGTCAGAACCACCTCAACTGACTCCCCTCAGTCTCACAGTGCAGCGACTCTATTTTAAGGTCCTTCTGGATCTCTGAACTCTTCACCCTGATGTAGTGAGCGAGACCAAGAGCTCTGCGGAGAAGCCTAATTTCAGCCATTTGTACTCACAACCTTGTTTTTCGGTCATTGCCTACAGCTCATCACTGTAGGTGAGGATAGGGGTTTGAGAATGGCAGTCAACTGTGGGCCTCATCTGACTCTCACTGCTGGATCAGAGTTTATCACTGCACCTGAAGTTGACCCTTGGGACCTCTGTTATGCGATTGCCACAGGGGTAGATGAAATCGATCTGGAGATGATGAAATGACTGGATGTTGTTGGGGTGACATGATTATGCATGGAATGTGGGTAAAGTACATATGGCAAAGAAAGGTCGTGGCCCCTATTTTTAAAAAAAGACTAACCCTGGGAAAGTCTATGCTGGAGTGCAAGAGAGGAGACTGTCTGATGGCCAAACTGAGGACTCAGAAAGAACAATGTGGATTCTGGCCTGGCCATGGAAGAGTGGGTCGACTCTTTGCCCTGACACAGATGTGCCATGCTAGCTATGCTAACACAATCTACATGTACTCTGTGGAGAAGGCATATGGCAACATGAAACAAGGTAACAAGGTAGCAGGGCCACTAGCATGTCCTATTCGGTCAATATATCCATCAAGCAAAAATCATCAGTGCATCTTTGGCACAAAATCAAAGCGGATTACAGTGGATGCTGGCCTCCACAAGGGCGTGTCTTGCCTCTACATCTGGTTGTAATTTTAATGGACAGGATACCAAGGCGTAGCCAGAGCTGGATGGGTAGCCATTACGATGAGCTAGAAGTGACAACCGTGCAATTTGCAGATGATGTACTTTTGAGTGATTCATTGCCGAGTGTGAAAGGCAGAAGATCGATCCTTTCAGGTTGGAGGGGGGGGGTTCTGCTCGCAGTAAAGGAGTTATATCAGAATCTCATTCATGAGTGATGGTGAGAGGGAACATGAGATTGACACAAGCAGAAACATTTGGAAGATAATTGTCAAATAAGGCAAACATAATGTGCAAACTGGCCCTTTAAGTGTAACTAGCTCAAACCGAAACACACCACAACTGCAAAATAATCAGAATGATCTCTGCTTCCTGTGGGTCATAACTATATCTCGTGAGAAAGGCTCTCTCTTCCTTACAACCCTCTTCTCTCTTCTTTCATTTCACTTGTTTTTCTATGACAGTTCAACTGAAATCAGGTCAGAATGATCCAGCTGTACTTATGCAGAAGCTTAATAAGCACTTGGAGGCCTACATGCTATAAACAAGCAAAAAAAAAATTGGCAAATCCAAGGTTTACAAGGGACGGTTCTGCAGAAAAAGAGCAGAACATGCATCTATTTTCCATAACTGCTTATCCAGTAGAGACTCGTGCTGAGCTTGGAGCTCATCCCAGACAACAAAGGTTGCAGATATCCTACAAGGTGTTCCCGTCCATCACAGACCACAGACTCAAAAACACTATGAGCAACTTAGAGTAACTAACCGACCAAATTGCATGTCTTTGCACCAGCGTTCCCAAAAAAACTGTCTGCCATAGAGAATATTACTTCTCTCCGCCCAAGATCAAGGTTCTCAACAACAACGTGAAGATAATCCTACTGTATGATGCTGAGACATTGAAGACCACTGTCAGCATCCCAAAGAAGATCCGTTTATCAACACCTTTCTGAGAAGGATCCTCCGGATTTGCTGGCCTGACAGCCCCAGCACTGTTCCAGCGCCCAAAGCAAGAGCATGTCGAAGAAGGGATTCTATAGTAACACTGGTGGTCGATAGGCCACACCCTCTGTAAGCCACTCTCAAACACCACAAGACAAGTCCTCGCACAGAATTTCCAGAGAAAGAAGAAAGAGGTCGGTTAGGAAATACCTGGCACCGTGACTTGGATGCAGATGCAAAGATAATATGCTACACCTGGGGATAGAACAATTGGCCCAGGAATGAGATGCCTGGAGCGTTCTTATCAGGTGCCTGTGTCCTAGGAGGAGTATGAGGTGAATGAAAAACAATGCTTCATAATCATAAAAGGAAAAGATGCTCAGCATGGGAAGGAAGTTCAAAAGTGTCCTTCCTCGTCATTATAAGACTAAACATTGTTTTCTCACAACACACCAGAGGTGTCAATTTCAGATCCAGAAAGTAAAAATCCATACCAGGATTTTCTTTCAACCAATCAGCTGAGCCTAAAGAGTCACAGTCACAGAGTGCTCAACTAGTTGGTTGAAACAAAATCCTGGTCTGGATTTTTACTTTCTGGACCTGAAATTGACACCTCTGCACCACACTAACCTAATCAGATCCTTATGCCCCTTTTGGTTCCTGTCTGCTACCCAAGTGTTTTCTGTGTATCACTGTTCCTGCTAAGTGAGTTAAGCTCCTATGACTCCATCCCTGTTTCCTCTTCCTTCCTCCTATTCCTGTGCCATTCTTGTGCTACTCCTATGCTTGTCTTCCTAACTAGAGGGTGGTTCTTGCACAGCTCAATAGAATGGTCCATTCTGTGGAAGAACTGTACTGAAATTATTCTATAGATCTGGGAATGAATGGAACATAAAAGCTATCAAAGAAATCACCGAACCCAGAATCCATTTAGACTGTCGATATAATATCCCAGCATAATGTAATATAATGATCATGGTGGTATTTTACTTGTGCTGTGACAGACATTTAAATACCTTTTTTTTGGGTGCAACATGACAGTTATACATAATCTCCTTCCTCTCTCTGCTGGAGATGGTGTAGATACCAATGTATTTCTGTTACAACTCTCCATGCTGAGATTTGTGAGCACGGCAAAGTGACTCTGTAGACCTCAAGTGCTGGGCACAATGCGACAGTGCTGAGTTAATGTGCATCAGCGATGCCTTTACTGCTTGCTGTAAGATTTGTGCCGCAATACTGTCAACTTAGCGGCTTAAGCTCTGCATCTTCCCAAGCTCTGCATTCTGCTGCCATTTGCCAGGACTTTCTAAGTCAAAGGTCTATATATTCCCAAGGCAACTCAAGACCATCTGATATCAACAGACTATGTATGATAACTTCCCCAGAAAGAGAACATCTATTTATGCTTTTCCTCTTAAACAGAATACATTTGAAACTCTGCTCTCCCATAATGGAAACAACAAAGCGACACTGGGACTCTCATCCAATACACACCCATATAGGCCGAATGTCAGAAACAGGTCTCATTCATGTGATTGGCCAGGGTTCCCCAATTCCAGTCCTGGTAATTAACTGATTGATGGTAATAATAATGTCATGACAATTTTTACAGAGAAGTCTAGTTACCATGCTTAAGGAACCAATGAAAAGATGTATCCTTTTAGTTTAAGTGAGGGAATGGGGGGGGATCTTCCCAGCTGTGTTTGACCTACACACAATGGATTTGTGAACAGTCCCAGATACATTTCAGTGCACAGTGGAAAAGGGGTGGATGGATGAATGGATGGATGGATGGATAGATAGATAGATAGATAGATGGATGGATGATGTATAGATTGATAGATTGATGGATGGATGGATAGATAGATAGATAAATAGATAGATAGATAGATGGATGGATGGATGATAGATAGATAGATAGATAGATAGATAGATTCAGGGTTATTCCTTGACTTGTACCCATAGCTTCCCAAAGAGGCTCTGGACCTCTGCAACCCTGCATAGGACAAGATAATACGGAAAATGGATGCAAAAATGTTTATATTTTTAATGTGCAACTAATTCAGTATAACTGTGCATTTGTGGTTGGGATTCCATTGTAATTCCAAAATTCTGGAATGTTATTCCAAAGTCATCAAACACATTTATACCAGGTACTGAGTTTTCATTTGGTTTGGGATCACTGGCACTGATTGTACTTACAAAAACAGCTTGCACCCAGTCAACCAGTGAGTGGCAGTGTTTCATCAAGGAGTATAAACAAGCGTCTAGATCTTACCACCATTCATGTCTGGGAAGAATTTGGATTGTTTTTATGATTATCAATTGAGAACTTATCAGAAAGCTAATAAGAGTATAGGTAAAGTCACATACAATCACACTTCAACGGCAGTCACAATTCAAATTGTATATTTTTGGACTGTAGGAATCATTGACAGACAGCAAATGATGTAGTAAGACAGACTGACCAGCAGGGGGCAGTAGTCTGCACTTCAGAGCTGCTGGCCGCTGATCTGATTGATGCATTAATGCCAGCGACACACTCCGGGCAACTGGCTCAAAACTGAGTCAAAGTTGCGTTTGTGTGTACAAATTTTGCTATACTTGTGAGGACCGAAGAACCTCACAATATAGCAAATTCTTAAAAAAACGTGACTAGTGAGGTCATTTTTTTCAGTCCTCACTACTTCAGACTTAATTTTATAAAATCCTGCGAATGCAATCAAAATACTACAAATGCCGGAAGTATTTTGTTTGGTTACTTATGGTTACGATTATGGCTGGGTAGGGGTTAAGGGTGTCTTGTTTGAATTAGAGTTTTCCCCATATAAATGAATGGAGAGTCCCCACAAAAAATAATTAAAACATTGTGTATGTGTGTTTGATACACTCATGCTGTAATGAAAGGTATGCGTATATGTTTTTATTTAGGGATCCCAATTACACCCAATTTCATCACCCTCCACCAACACATAGTACCACTGTGGTGCAGGGAACCTGTCAATGGCTGATAACCGGACAGTGTTCTTCCTGAATGGGAATTTGAACTGGGTGTATATCTGTAAGGGCAACAGGATTTCTTGTAATGGCAGTTATAATACAACATTCACATTACTGTTTGGAGTCGCTGTCAAGTCTATTTGGCTCATGGGTGCCCCCTATTGGTCACAGGGCAGCATTATTTTATGTCAACCAAATACTAGAAGTGTCATACTGCTTTGCTTTTGAGTTTTTATAGCTGATAACCCCTACCTCACATATAGCCACTGTATTCCCTTGGAGGGCGGCCCAGATCTGGGACAGAGGAGCGTTTAATAGGAGAAGGGATGTGAACTTTAGCCACTTCCAACGGTGTTCAGAGTTAAGACGACTCTGAGAACGTCCGGCCGGACAGTACTTTTATAGAAATTCCATCAGAGGTGATCCAGTTCACTGTTCTGGTTTTTCCACTCGTCCCAGTAAAAAGCGTGCTGGGTTCCCATACTGAGGCCATCGGATTCCTTGTGATTTGTCTCTAGTTGGAACTGGTCTCGGTTGTCGTTGAGGTCAGGCGGTTCTTAACGTAATTGTCAGAGGTTGTTGTCACATTTTAACATGAATAATTAATTTCACACTGCGCTCTGGACACTCACACGTTTGGAATACAGCCGTACCGTCCATTAATTTCTGCTGAAATCCCAATCATGACACCCTAACCTTATTTTTTTCCTTTTTTGATTGCAGCCACAGATTTTTATAAAATGACTGTCCCTTGGTGCTCACCAGTATAGCAAAACCTGTACACACACACACACACACACAGTCACCCAAAACTTTTCTAAGTGGCCTTTTTGCTTCTTCGAGTGGCATGTAAAATCAGTACCCCCCCCCCCCCGCCCCCCAAATGGCTAGGACATAGGTATTTTGGGGGAGATGGCAGTGTGAGATATCTCTGCACACACAAAGACATGTCATAATGCTACTGGTCAGCTGCAGGGCACAGAATAGGCTGGGGAAGTTGCCAGCACTCCATAGCTGGACCGGGTCAGTCAGTTGATACGGATTTACACGGTTTCGAGTTTCTGAAGATGGCAGAAGTAAAAGCAAAATGTGGGTGGCCTGGAACCCAAGCCATCTTGGGGCTGAGCCCTAGCCTGCTACTTAACGAGACTCGTGCATGTTCTCCTGGTCATGCAAGCACTCACGCGTACATGTGAGTGCAGACCCTGCTCGTGAATGCAACAACATCTCTGACAGGTGGAGAGTCAAAAACCTGCAGCTAATACCGAACAAACTAGAAAACCCCCCAGGGTTCCTCGTCTGCTCTCGCCTTCAGCGACATACCAGTTCCCTGCTCCGTGTCTGCAAAGGGTATCCTGCAGTGGGCCATTGCTGCCCTACGTGCAGACTCAGGGGCCCTCTGCTGGTGAAAAGCCATTATGCAGGCAAATTAGAAAAAAAGAAGAAGGAAAAAAACCTATGGCTGGCAGCATGAAGTATCCAATGAGGTGGTTTGTCCCGCCCTCAGCTCACCCACACTAGAGTTCTGTGTACTTCTGCCAGTGATGAAAGGGCTCCTCTACCTTTTGGGCCTGCTGGGCAACTGAGGGCCACGCATCAGCCCGTCTGACTCCGGCTGCTAGGCTACCGCGCCAATTAGCATTGCCGTCACAGCCGAGGCCGAATTGTGTAGCAAGACAAATCGATTATAGAACGAAGAAAGCGGGAGGGGACCATGGAGATGGAAGGAGGAAGCGCGACTCCCACTCACTGGCCGAGATGAAGACGGCATCCCCCACCTAATCAACAAAGGGCCACATTGATCCGGGCAGCGCTGGCACGCAGCCAGCACACCAAGAAGGCAAAGCGAAGACCGGAGGGCACTGGGTCAGGAAACTAACTCTGTCACTAAGTTATGATGCGGATGCACGCACGGAAGAAACGCTAAGCGGTTGCAGCTGATAAAGGGCCATTGGGTGGGAAGGAGGCCAAGGTCACATGATCAGGAGTAGCCATACAAATGCGTCCCACCTGTGCCCTCTTCCCTGTAATTTGTGCATATTGGTGTGGCCTGTTTTACATCACCCCCACTAGCATGAACTCCGGAGCAGAAGGCCCAGGCTATGTAACACCCACTTGCTTGTCATATCTCCAGCATCTGTCCTGGAGCTCTTTTTTTGTCTCTCACTGACTGTCCTCGTAGAATTTTGTATTTGCTTGCGTCATCTTGGTCCTTCCCTTTCCCTCCCCGTCACTCTCCCATTCTAAAAAGGAAATCTTCCTAATTAACTGGCTCATCCCTGCAAAGCCATTAAGCGATTCTGTTCCAAGAGTTCTCACAGTCTTATTGGGATATTTTTTATCGTTTAAAAAAATCATATATGTTGTGCTAATGCCCAGCAGAGTACTGTAATTACACTGTATATAGCCAACCGTGTAACTGGTGTGAGATGCGAGGCTGGTCTTTGCAGTGCATGCAGGGCTCTGTGTCTAAGCATTTATGCTGCTCTTTCTCCCCTTCCTCCCCTGAGATGCAACACAGTAAAGTACCTGCTGGCCTACAAAGAGAAGGTTTCACAACGGAGCACACGTCTGTGTGTGGTTTCAGAATGGCTAGTTTTTTGCCCGTGTGACTGCCGGTTGGTAACTTGCAGGTGATAACCTCAATCTCTGTATCTATGTTCAGGCGAGTTCACGGTTGCCGGAGCAAGTATGTCATTTCATCAGGGGTGTGAGTTATACAGTTCTGTGTTTTTTTTTTATAATCCCTGAAGTAGCGAAAGAGAAACTGAAGTGGCAACGAAAAGCAACTGACCCCCGATACACCCCCCCATCAACCTCCCTGTGATTCTTCTTAAATAGATCTCTTTGGAGTTATTGGTTAGTCATTGTTCTGCTCCTCCAGATGGGATCTCTACACGAAGAAGAGAGAAGTTCTGATCCAGCTTGGTGCACAGTCTTGGATCACTAATGCAATATCCACTGGTCATTCATGTCCACCTACCAAAAAAGGCCTCTTCCTCACAGCAGCACCCCAGGGCGTATGATTGTGCTTTTTAAAAAATTCCTTTTAATTTTACTTCCTTAAGCTTGTTGCTTCAGCTACAAACTACAGAGGAGTGCGGCTTAGGGTGAAAAACTGCCGTCTCCCTCTAGTGGCTATTCTTAGAAATAACCACTGCACTTAAATTTAGTTGTTTGGCCGACACTATCAATAGCATCTTCCCTTTCAGACAGCTGAATATTTTTATTGGAGCAATCAACGGACACGGCTCGCAGGTACTGCAGAGAGACCCTTTCTTATTACTCGAAGTCGGAACTCTTTAAGCTGAGATTCGGGGATTCCCAAAGTCAGACCTCAGCCGTCTGTATTTGTCTTTTTTTCCCCGTCTAAAAGCACAGGAAGGAGCAACCCATCTGTGCTGTGGTCATGTGCGCTGTGGACCACGCTCTGTCAGTGTGCCGACCGGAGTGCGGCCACAGCTGGACGTGAATGACAGGAAATGAGGGTACCCACCCTGCGGTCCTCCCGAGACAAAGGCTTTGGGCGTGGAAGCCCAAAAATATGTTCTGCAGTGCTGTCAGTCCAGGAACATGACGGAATTAGGCCTGGCAGGGGTCATGTCACAGCTACCGGGGAAGGTCACGTCGGCTTGTGCGCACGCACACACACACACACACACACACACACACACACAAGTGCATGCAGGCTCTCCTGCACATACCCTGTGGCTCCCATGAGAGTGGGTCTCTCTCTCACTCATCAAGAGCTATTTTAAGTCCCCCTAGCCCTGGTTGTTGAGGCCGGATGTGGCCGGTACAGTATCGGGGACGGTGAACCCTAATTAGTAGTGCTGTCGTGTAAACAGGGCCTCACTGATGCCAGGCGATGTACGTGGCCGGGTTCCAGGAGGGGTCAGCTGACCTGAGACTGGGGGAGGGGGGGGGGGAAGGAGGGAATTACATGCATTAACATGATAAAGTGAGCTGTCAGTGACAGCCCCCGGTCAGCCCTCACAGTCCTTGAAGTCTCAGGAATCATACACTTGAAAAGACTCAGAGATATCCCCTTCACCCCCCCCCAAATTAGATTTATTCAATTAAAATACATGTGTTGAGTTAGGGTGATGGTAGCTCACCTACCCTCTCCCTCTCTCTCCCTCTCGCTCTCTCTCTCTCCCTCTCTCTCATTCAAACACACACACACACACATTCCTCCATGTGATTCTTCTGTGAAGTGTAAAGTAGTGAGGCCCAAAAAAGACCTCGCTAGTCACATTTTTGGAGGATTTGTTATACTTGTGAGGTCCTTTAGTCCAAATGGTCATAATGTCATGTCAAAAAAATGTAAAAAAAAAAACAGGGTTTAATCATATTGTGTGGACATTTGGTCCCCACAATATCATATATACATACCCCCCACACACACACACACATTTCACAAAGGTCTGTGTGACAGCAGCTGGAGACTGTCAAGAGTTGTTTACAGAACATGTCAAGACGCTCTAAATAATTCTTTCTACAAAAATGCTCCACCTCAAGATGTCAGCAACAAAAGCATCTTTCTCACCCCCCCCCCGCCCCCCACCAACTCATTGTTCTCTGTTCTCCCATTTCAGAGCATAGGTCACTCGTGTCAATCGATTGCCCCAGCCTGCAACAGCACAACTGTCACCTTAGCAGTCTCTGATTGGCCGCCCTTCTCCTGCAGCTGTAAGTTGGCAACAGGTGGATGGCAACACTTCATGCCCCTCTATTAGATACATGTAGGCAATGTTAGTAAAAAAAAAATAAAAAGTACAATAACTGAAACAGGTGACAGATCACAGTACGACTACACAATGACCACACTGAAGCTACAAAAGAAAAATAATGCGATGAGGAGGATGCATGCAGTGGCTGCTACGCCTCAGCTCACGCATTTTGCTCGCGCTGCATTTCCTGTAAGCACTCTGATCCATGGCCCCAGCGAGCATCCTGTGCAGACACTCCCCCGTCGATGCTGGGTGTGCGTGTTGATGTGTGCACATGCTTACTGGGGCCGCGTTGCTTGGAGAAGACGCGGAGGAGCTGGATGGCACAGAACGTAGACTCGAAGCCTGAAGGCCGCTGGTTCCATATGAAGAACGGCAAAGATACAGCAGAGAAAAATATCAAGGTGTTAAAAGCTCTTTTACATGAAAAAAGACCATTGACTATGCAAGTAAACTCTGACAAGGGTTGGCTGTTTAACTTAAGAATCAATCCCATAGCTCTGGACAAAGTCCCAACACCATATCAAGCTAAGGAAGGCCTTAGGCCAAAGTGTTTCTGCTTGCTCTCTGCTCTAAATAAATAACCAAATAGTTCCCATGGAGCTTCTGAGAGGGGACATGTAACTCTGAACACGCTGTCCATCTGACTCTGCGGGCTTCTGCACCCCAGACATTCTCCTTTCACCCTGATGTGCTTTGAAATGTCTGTAGAACAGGGAGGAGCAGCTATGGAATCTTAAAGTTGAAAGGCTCCCTTGGTTGAGATAGCAAATCTCCAGAAATGTGAGTTTCCTCTCCCTGTGGCCCCTGAAGAGGACGGGGGAGACGCTTTCTGCCTTGAGTCAGTTAGGAGCCTTTGGAGAGGCCCCGGGGCCCGTGTCCGTTCCGAGTCGTGAAATCACTGCACACATGACCGCTGACCTGTCCGCACAGGTGTCTGGCCGAGTTCTGCAGCCAGAGGAAAAATACATCATTTGTTTGCTTTACAGACTCCATGGTGATTTATTGACGTGTTTCTATTCCAGCACGGACTTGTTTCGCAGCTGGAGTTTGCACTCGTCCTTGCAAAGCGTCTCACCCCGGTTACCATACTGAAAAACGACGACATTTGGATCTAGACCCGTTGGCTTCCTTGCACATGTCCGGCCCACTTCAGCCCCATAACGTTTACAGACCCACACAAACACACAAGCGTGTGTTGCTCTTCAAAAGGGTCAGCGTGACAACAGCTGGAAACTATCAGACCTGGTTTACAGAGTGTGCGGAGGCGTGTCCGTCCAGTTCCCCTGCCGCCGGCTTGTTTTCCTTTCCTCCCGGACCAGAGCACTGATCAGTCATGTCAGTGAACCGGCCCCATTTTCAGCTTTCTGCGGACAGAATGCAGCAGCTTGACAGTCCCGCCAGCGATGAGAAGCCCGTCACTAGGAGCCAGAGATTGGGGTGCTGTGCTGTGAAAAAAAGTGTTTTGATTTTTTTACTGGCTCGGAATGATTTTGAAGGTGGATGAAGAAATGGCATGGGCGTGCATTACTCATGCCATTGAGGACACCAAGGTCAAGTCCTCCAAATTTTTTCTGCAACTCCAATACCCATGATCCATTGTGGGGCACACCTAGGAAGGGCTAACACTTTTGACCTCTGTATTTTAAAATTCCTGGCTATGGATTTGTAGTATGGTATGAGAAGATCATACTCTAGGCCAGTGTTTCTCAACCCAGTCCTTGGGAAATACCAGACAGTCCATGTTTTTGCTCCCTCCAGGCTCCAAGCCAATCAGGAACAGCGAATTCCTGGTACAGGTGTGCTGGAAGCTGAGAGGAAGCAAAAACATGGACTGTGCGGTGTTCTCCGAGGACTGGGTTGGGAAACACTACTCTAGGCCACTTTTTTTTGATTAGTAGCTATTACATATACAGTCAAACCTCCCTTATCTGGGCAGATTGGGACCAAGGGGTGCTCGTAAGTAAGAAATGCCCGTAACTTAGAACATGAACAGTACAGTACAACGTACATGTGTACACAGACAAACTACATGATATTTATGAGGTGCAAGGCTTATAATAGGATGTTATTTCAATCTAAGCTAGCAAACTATTACTGTGTATGATTTGTATGGTTTATTGGATTTCTGATTTTCGCTTTGCACTTGTCTGTACTTTTGCTTTGGTTTACTTGCTATTTGGTTTCGAACTCTCGCCCGGTTTTCGGTTACTGTCTCTGCGTGCCCCTCGGACTTTGACGCTTTGATCTGCGTGTGTGTGTCAGGTGCATAGGGAGCGACTGCAATTTCTGTTTTGCGAGCGTTTGCTGTATGCGGTTGTTTGGATAGGGAGTAAGGTGTAGAATTTGTTGTTGTGTTTTTTGTTTTCTCTGCACTTAGGTAAGTTAGCTTTGGGCTGCGTTCAGAAGCTGAGTTTTGTTTATTGTTTTCGCTAGAGTCACTCCTGAATCCTTTTCCACCGGGTTTATTTGTTCTGTATCTGTGCTGTGTCAATTAAAAGAAAAACATAAAAAAATACCCCTTTGTCCACGTGTGTTCCCTTGTCCATCGCACCCCATCCTTCCCTCACCCCACGTCCCCTTTCCCTTTCACTCTGTTACACCCCCAACCTAGACTGGGGCTCGTAACAGCTGCTGGTTGTGTGAACACGGTAGAGGGAGGTGCCCGTATATTGGAGGTCCAGATAAGGGCGGTTTGTCTGTAACTGGTTACTGGCTAGGCGCCGCTCAGTTTAACTGACAAAACTCACCACCAAAATCAGAATAAAATGTAAAATCAAAACATTTGAAAGGAGCTTCATTTTAAATGTCCGTCCAATGACAGCCGGAGGGCAAAATTTATACCCTTCAACAAAAAGCGAGAATCGGTACCATCAGTCCTTCAACCGCAATGCCCAGCACAAAGACAGCGAATTGGGGCTTCGGCTGACGATGAATGTCACGCTTTAGAAGCCTAGGCGAGCGCGTCCATCGCCCCTTCGCTCAAGAAACGTTGCCCGGAAGCAAATATGCGCGGAACGTGGGGCACCTCGGAGCCCAGTGAATGGATTTGGCAGCTGATGGAGGCGTCCAGGGAGCTGCCTGGAGACGCACTCCTATTAACTCCTGTGCGTGGTGCAGGGAGGACCTGGCAGCTGAGACCTCCACAAACAAAGATAGGAAAAACAGGAGGATTTCACACGGCACAAAACGCTTCACGGCAGGAAAGGCAGGACTGGGTTTTAAATGGGAGCCTTTATTTATGATGGTCTGACACAAGCGGATTGGCCTGTGTCGCTTCTCCCTCCCCACACCATGGCCCACGGAATGGGAATGCAGCAGTCGTGCAATGGGGCATATTTGTTACTCCCACCGTTTCTGTCATACATCCTTACTTTGGGGACCATGCGTTAACACCCCCCCCCCCCCCGCCCCCCACTTATGTATAAATACTGCTTAAAAAGGGCACTTCCTTCTGAAGAATGACTCATCTCACCCGATAAGAGACAGCATTTCAGAGCCCATGAGCATTCCGAGAACTACCTACGTCACTAACGCGCTAAGCTAATAAAGCGCTAATACAAACCCACAAAAGAACGTATTTTCACACCATGTAATAGGCTTACAGGGTAGGTAGTTCTCTAGCAAAACCTTTCCAGTTGTGAGATGGAACATTCACTTTTTTTTTTTAATTGGCAGGTATTTCGGTCCAAATTAGTGTACAATATGAGACAGGTGACAGGCAACAAGCATATGGCTGCCAAGTAGACAAGGAACATGAATTCTGAATTGTGTAAAATACACTTTTTTAATTTCCTGTGAAAGTATTTATAAGATGTTACGGACCCCAGAGCTCAGATACATGTACAAGCTAAAGGAAATCAATGGTGTTAGTAGGTATGCAGGAAGGTGGAGACCCAGCAGGAGAGATAAATGCTCCCTCACTTTCGTAAACTGGCCATTCCTAAGCATGAATACAGCGAGATGTCCTGATAATTCTACCCTTGTCGCAAAGGTCATGTTTTGTCGTGCACTCCGGCGCTTGAGGGGGGGGGGGGGGTTATAAATATTTGAAAATTGACCATAAATGTGTTATCTGATGACACTTTTGGCTGGAATTGGGGTTATTTATGC
>JAODKN010000002.1:13391404-13410401 GCA_026774425.1 Petrocephalus zakoni
GCGCCCGCGCCCGCCCCCCCCGCCCCCCCCCCCCCCCCCCCCCCCCCCCCCCCCCCCCCCCCCCCCCCCCCCCCCCCCCCGCAGGAGCAGTGCCGGAAAGCCGTGTTTTCAGAGCTGGCTGGAGGTACGTGGAGAGCAGGATGTCCTGTGTTCTCTTCACGCTATTGTGCGGGGTACAGCCCGACTGGGACCCCGGTTCAAGGACAACATCCCTTCTGTCACTGGTGCTCGCCACAGACCCATACAGCCCCTCACACAGAGAGGAAATAAAAAAGAAACCAGAAGGGGATATTTATAGGACACTTTGATATCACATGTATTCACGTGGGTGTAATAATAGTGTGACATATTACTGAGATGAATAAATCTAAGTAATGAATAAATGTGTGAAGCAAAAGATTAATAAAAAATAGCATAATTAAAATGCAGTGTTTTTTATTAACTCATTAATACATTTATTTTTTAATTAAGTACGTTTCGCTTAGCAGCTTCATAGTAATTGAGTAATTCGCAAAATAAAGCGACAACAGAGAATTTAGTGCTGGCATCCACTAAATGCAGGATTACCTATGTGCTCTCGTGTATTTAATGGGTATTAGGGAAAGGAGAACGATGCTTTGTTATCGGCAGCCGGGCAGTCTGGTCGCGGTGCCTTCCTCCGATGATGACACCCCGGTCCCACCCCCCTCCCCGAGCCTTCCCGACAATCCCCCATTCACGCTCAGTCTCTCCGGCAAAGATCGAGATGCTATTGTCCTTTTTCCTGTGGAGAGCAGAACCGTTTTCTCGCTCTCTCTTTCCCATACTCTTTCCATTTTAACGCCGATCGCCTCCCAGACGCCAGCGGCTTCACAATGTCGCCGCTCCGGGATTTTCCTTTGCTCCCGTCTGTTGCAGAGCGGAGACTTTAACTTGAGAAAGTGCTGTTTTTTGGGGAATACGACGCGTTTTGGGTACATTTCGCACTAATCTCATTTAATAATTTCCCATCTGCTTTGCCACTGAGGAAAATGCCGAAGGGCGGACTTTACTGTCACTTTTAAGTTTTTTTTTAACTAAACGCGTTTGCAGCCAGTCTCTGTATGATGAAGCTTGCACTAAACTGACAAAACGGGTGAGTATTATTATACTGAAACTCACAGGGATCACATAAGTTAAACAGAATATACTCAAATGCATATTTTAATTGCAGCTTTAAAACTGATTACTTGGAAGTGTTTACTCGTTACCGCATGCATGTATTTGCGCTTACATTTCTTTGTGTGTTGGTTAAATGCATATTTAGGTTTATACTCTTAATGGTTATAACGGCGCATCGATGTGTATGATTTTGCAGACACGTCTGCTTTTTATAAACCGTAATATACTGGATAGATTAGACTAAGGACCTCTAAGCGTGGTTTCCGAACAAAGCAGCGGAACTGCTTACACGTTGCCACTTTCATCAACAGCGAATAAACCCAAACCACTCATGTCGGACAGATGTTTTATAGAGCACTTGTAGGGAACCACAAGACGAAACTTAACTTGCCTGATCTTGGCATGAATTTATAATGTTGCTTTGTACTACTGCGGAATCGCTCCTTTCGGCGTGTAATAAACAAGTTGACTGTAGGTGAAAGAACGGAACAGCTGCCTTTCGTAGAATTCGATACAGGGATTGCAGATAGTCGATTTAATAGTAAACGACGCTCCTATGTATTACCTAAAACTCAATTACCATGAAGCTGCAGCTGCTGATCAAAATGAAACCATTTGTAAAGATCATGTGGTTTTCATAGGGCTTGTACAAGGACCCCCCTCACCCCCACCAAAGGAGAATATTAGTCTCTGGTGGGGGAATGACTTAATCTCAATGGGGGTTATGTGCATGGGTCTGGCCAGCCATGCCAGTTAATGAAACACTAATTCATACCCTTGTCAATTTCACCATTAAGTGCCTTGCACTGATGACCACCTGACATCAAATGAACACTGATTGGTTTGAGAAAAACCTCAGAGCCAATGTCTGCTGCATACTTTTCTGTTCCCTGTCATATTAAAGGGGTTCGACCAGCAATCGACTTCCACAGAAAATATGCACACACAAGTAAAACAGGCTTAAAAGCTAACAGACAGTAACCTAATCCCGCTATCGCCACATTGATTTGAGCTTAACGGCTTGTTGAGAATAAACAGACAAATTTGCACCGACTCTCTGCCGACACATTGGGTGCTCCCAATGTGAAGAGCTGTCAGTATGAGGTAACATGCCATGAGGTTTCAGTAAGAGGGCGCCGCACCCACGACTGCTGTTACAGACTGCCTGCTGAGCGTGTAGCAGCCTGCGATGGGATGTGGGCCGGCAGAGGAACAGTCCGCCCGCTAGGAGCTGCCTGGTACAGATGCTGTATTGTCAGCAGGCTGGCCAGGGGCATGTAAATTAAGAGGGGCATTGTGGGCATTGTGAGAGGAGTGAGAAGGAATGACAGGAGTGATGTGGCAAGGCAGTATCCCTCCATCCATGATGGCCTGCTGCAGAGGGTGGGACCAGAAGATTAACCACACAGCCAGTGGTGACCTGGGCGCCGTGGGGATTGGGCTTGAGGCACAGGAATATAAAAAAAACAGTCTAGTGTTTAGGACTGAGGTATCAGGCCGTTTCCTAGCCTGACAGGCAAGGGAAGTTTCTCAAGAGGACCCATAGCTCACAGTAGGCTCTCATTGCTGGCAAGGAAGCCCAGTTTGGTGTTGTGCACGGCAGAAGGCCTGACCACCCATGGTGGACACGTCTGTTTATCAGATTTTCTGTGTCACACGGTCCTCACAAGGACTTAAGCTTTAAACAATAGAGTTCAATGCTCTTAGAAGATTGACCAGTAGCTTAACATGATTTAAAAAGTGTATGGACTTCAAGGCAAAAACTAAATAAAAAAGTCACAGAAACAAATAACATAAAATATATAAAACTCTTGCTTGCTTAAGTTGCAGTCTGTAGAGAGTAGTCAGTTAATATCAAACACAGGTGGATAGCAATCAACATTAAGTTACTGGAGACTATTAGCTAGCCAGTACATATCATGACTGAACTGTGGGATCCCATAGAAATGGTCCAAAACACAATGCCCTAAAGACTGCGCTGCAGTCACAGCACCATGGCAACGGAAGTTTTGTAGTGTGAGCGCTAAGGTCGCTAATGCGTACAGCTGGGTTCCGATGACAGAGCCGCTGGTGCTGTGAGGCCACGCAGGGTGTGGCCGACAGCCTACTGGGGAATGTGGACACTGAGCTCTAGCCTATCGCTTAGCTCGAGGAGGACCAGGTCCAGCATCTTCTTATCCCGTTTCATCTAAAAGCACATTTTAGTGGCTAAGCATCAGCAGAAATTACTAACATGGTATACAGCGTATTTTTTTTTCTGAGAATACAAGCCTGCTAGTACTAAACTATGTGCTACCATACAATACTGCCGAAAGTATTAGCAGGGCTGCCAGCTCTCACGCATCTGGCGTGACTCTCACACATTAAATCTTAAGGCAAATCTATATTATACCATTATAAACCTGAAATTAGCTACTTCAAAAGCATCGGGGTAGTTTGCAAAGACTACAGACTATTTACAAGGTAATAAAACTCTTACATACATGTAAATGCATGTGCAGACTTGTCGTGAACTGAAAATCTCACGCCAGCCAGCTGACCAAAGTTGGTAACCCTGTTTTAGGCAGTCACAGAAAATGTTTATAACTCTGAGTCAGTTCCCAAACCTCTCCTCAGGGGCACTTCAGCAATTCCATAAATTTGTTAAATGTCACCAACAGCTCATTTTAATTACTTATCAGTTAAATCATTTGATGACGTACTGATTAGCCAAACAAGGTATCCTAGTGGTTGATTCGATGAACACATGGGTACATTCAATGGGTACTTAAAACACAGTGACTTTAGGGGAGGTTTTGAAATGGTTACGCTAACACACTTTTAAAGACATAATATCATAGTTTTACACCAACATGAAGGTCAGTTAATTTCCATTGAAGCAAATACTTTTCCACAGTATTTCTTTCACACTTGGATGCATTGGGAAGCCCACTGCATTTTTCCCATGTGCGGTGTGGAGCACAGGGGCCCTGCAGCCAAGCTGCAGTCCCTTTCATGCAACCCCAACCCCCGTCGTTCTGTTCAAAAGCCCTCCCACAGTCAGAAAGGTGGGACAGCTGCATAGCTTATAGACTGACATCCGAAGGAAAACAACTGTTGTTTTTCTCGGAGCGAAAGCAGGAGCGGATTAGCGCAAGTCATCTGATCTGGGAAGGAACCGTACAACCTCAGTCCATTTCCCTCACTCCGCACAAGTGGGAAAGCGCGGTGGGCTGCAGGCCTTGGACTAGACTGACGGGCTCCTCTCCACCGCTCACTGCACCTGGTCTTGGGCCGGGACTGACCGGCACTTCAACTTCCATCGTCACGTAACCAGCTCTGTAGAGACTGTCCCATTTCTGTCTACTTGAGTGTTGGCTTAATGATATCCTTATCACAACGCGTAGTTAGAGGAATGTGCACAAGACACCCTTTAGTGGCCATGGAGGAAATGCACATGAAGCTTTGCTTGCTTGCTGCACTGTTCTGACATTTGGCAGTTCTAGCTGAATGCCACCCGTTTCATAGGAAATGACTCAGTGAAAAAGAGAAGAGCACTATTCTTATACATGCCAAAATCTTGCTGTGGGCACTTTGAACAGAGACAGAGGTCTAGTCTATGCAGTTGTCCAAGCCCTTGGTTGTGTATGTGCCCCTGCAGGCTCTCTACACATACTGCAAATATTATAGGTGTGTGTGTGTGTGTCTGTGTGTGCAAGTAGGCAGTTGAAAAGTGAGGTCTGAAATCCTTACCCACAGTGGTATCGCGTATCTCACTAGTGGTTCTCTCTGTCAGCTTTCCCAGAGTCAGCAAGTAGTGAGGTGTGCTTCGGCCTCATGCTTGCTACTATTTTTGGTAAGCCACGTGTGTCACATTGCATGCTGTTGATAGGCAGCTCTCAGAGTGTGGAGAGCTCCGTAGGTATCACTAAGGCTCACAGGTCGCAATGTTACAAAGCAGAAGGCTGGCGAAGCTGGCCGGAGCCACCTCTGACAGACCATGACAGGTGAAACGTCTAAACTGTGCCAGTCTGCTAACCCAGCTGCTTCTTTCCCCACTGCAGGAAAGGAAGAACAGCCCAGCGGTGCTATCAAACTTCGTTAGCTTGTGAGCAACGAACAAGCACCACTTTGGCATCATGCCCATGATGGATACGCAGGAGAACTACTGGGGCCTAAATTGTTGAGAGCTGAGATTTTGATGTAGGCCTGGTCTCTCAGCTTCTCCCATTCCTTTAGCTCGACCTTAGTGGTGCCACCATGTCGAGCCTGGTGTATAATGAGAGCAGCGTGGAGGATTGTGGCATTGATGACTCCTTCAAGTACAACCTGTATGGCATTGTGTACAGTATTGTGTTTGTGCTGGGCCTGATAACCAACTGCGCCTCACTGTTCGTCTTCTGCTTTCGCATGAAGATGCGCAATGAGACCACACTCTTCATGACCAATCTGGCGGTGTCAGACTTAGTCTTCGTATTCACCCTGCCCTTCAAAATCTTCTACAATGTTAACCGTCACTGGCCCTTCGGGGACTGGCTGTGCAAGGTCTCTGGAACTGCCTTCATCACCAACATCTATGGTAGCATGCTCTTCCTCACCTGCATAAGCGTGGATCGCTTCCTGGCCATCGTCTACCCATTCCGGTCACGTTCAATACGCACACGGCGGAATGCGGCCATCGTGTGCGCTGCCGTCTGGCTCCTGATCCTGGGCGGTGGCATCACCGTCACATTTTTTTCCACCACCAACCGTGCCAACTCCAACTCCAGCACAACCTGCTTTGAGGGCTTCTCCAAAAAGACGTGGAAGACCTACCTGTCGAAGATCACCATTTTCATCGAAGTGGTGGGCTTCATCATCCCTTTGCTGCTTAACTTGGCCTGTTCCTCCATGGTTCTACGGACACTGCGCAGACCAGCCACACTCTGCCAGATTGGCACCAACAAGGAGCGTGTTTTACGCATGATTGTGGTGCACGTGGCCATCTTCGTAGTCTGCTTTGTGCCCTACAACTCTATTCTCTTCCTGTACGCTATGGTGCGCACGCAGGCACTGGCCAGCTGTAGTGTGGAGCACTTTGCCCGCACACTGTACCCCATCACGCTCTGTGTGGCCACACTCAATTGCTGCTTTGACCCTGTTGTCTACTACTTCACCTCTGAGTCTTTCCAGAAGTCGCTGGCTACAGGCAAGGCCCAGGCCAAGCAGGACAGCGTGCTACGCACAGACCTCCCACTCTCTAGTAAGGACCCCAGTGACTCTGAGCTGATGGAAAGCCACTTGCCTGCTAGAAATGGCAAAGACTTCATGTCAGAGACCCACTTCTGACTAGGCAGAATCACGGGTTGAGGAACCAGGTAAAGCAGGGGAGGCGGCCATTTCATTGCCTTAGACTGAGGGTCAAAAACTAAAAAAAAAACATTCTCTCATGAATCTCACAGGCAAGTGAAAGAAGAGCTGCTGTGAAGTCTTGAAGCACTGGGAACTAGGCTTTGCTGGAAGGAAATGATCAGTGTTATCGACATAATACTGTAAATCTACTGTGTGCTTTAATGGAGCCATGTCACCTATTTGGGTCAACCTAATGTTTCTGTTTAAATGTCCTTGAGAAGATAACACATTTAAATGGAACTGATGTGCTTAGAAGAAGGTAATACATTTACTTGGGCATTGTTTAAAAGCCTTGTCAAAGGAAAAAAAAACGTCAAGGCCAATATGGGGATGACTCTCTGGTATATTGCGTACATTAGTGTCAGGCTAGGCTGAAGTCCTCTTAAGAATTCCTAACTAATAACGGTTCTCCATTCTTTTTGAATGGCAAGGCAGTCGCTTCGACGTGAGGTCGCCGTCCTGTTAGCGCTGTGCGTTTACCACCATTCAGTCTCTTGCTGCCACTTACCATCTCCACAGTGAAGAGCGTAAAAGGTGCAGCTTGCCAGAGCCTCTGTAAGGGTCACTCTTTCAGTTGTGCATACCTGCATGATCACTGCCGGTTCTGTAAATGGTCCCTCGGGGCCAAGTGTTGGGGGGGGGGGAGGGATTTTGAAGTGAACAAATCCACTGACATGTGTTTGAACGACGCGTTTGCACAATCTTCCATCCCGATCACCTTATTCCTGTTAAGTCTAACTTGCAGCTACGCACAGGTTCACAGAGATGCAGACGGATCTGCACTGCATTGCCTTTGTTTTTTTTTATTACTCCCCTCACATTCTAAAATGAAATATTGCACTGTATTCACTGTATTATATTGTTCATATGAAAAGATACTATTGAACAGAAGCAGCTGTACTCAAACGAAAAGAGGGTCATGAATGCAATGCAAATGTAAAGCAGATTGTAATTGAATGTAGTGAACAAGTGTCCATTGTTAACAACAGAGCACTTTTATATGTGGGATTCTGTGAATGTCTGCCTTGTAGACTGAGGAATAAGGAATAGTAATTAAAAAAAAAAACTTGTTCCAGAAGTACAAACATGACTGTCTGTTAGTCAACATTTTTTCAAGATTTGCTAAGGCCCCTTGTCTGAGGAGAATGTGTCTCCAAGGGAGTGTTTGCCTACAAGCTTGCTCTGTGTCTGCCTTTTACAAAGAAGTACCAGAAGGACCACAGTGGGAATGACTTGTCCTCCTTCTAGACTAGTCATAGGTCAATTATAGAAGTTGAAGTGGAACGTATGTATAGGTGCCTGGCCAGGAAGCTTACTGAGTTTTGAAACAACAAGGGGGGTGTCTAGGTTAACCAGGATTGGGAAAACTGGCCCTTGGTCAAGTACTCCCTACTCTTGTGCTAAATTAATCTTAGTTTGTGGAGATGCTCTCAGCTCCAGGGAGTGACTCCTGAGTGACTTTGTCTTAACACTTACCACAACCTACTTAATACCCAGCCAGAGACAGATTAAAGCAACTGACTGGAACTCAACCCACCTGCTGATTTGGCAGCTGTAGCATGGGGTGTGGTCACATGAGCTTGATGTTAAATAATTCCACTCAAACCAGCACAACTCAGTGTTGTCTTAATGGGAAAGTGCACCGTTGTGGTAAGATGTTCCATACTAATCCCTGACCAAAGGCTCATTAAGGGTGCAGCAATGGACCATTGTCTTCTACTGAATGAGGGGCCTTTAGCATAATCACTTCCTAGTCCCAAGAGTTACTTTAATTCTTCCAGACATGCAGCTAAGGGCTTTTCCTGCCATGGAACAATCTGGATTTTGAATGATCCTCTTTCACATGCTTATGTGTGCACTGGTTTTTGTGTTAAATGGTTCAGGGGCATATGCTACGTCTCTCTGTGGGCATCATAAAAAGTGACCATCTGATCTCTGCTGAGTTCATGATGATGGTGGGCACTAAAGTGATACATTATCCTGCAGCAGATGAAAGGCTGAGTAAGGAAGGAAGATAACACTCGAGGTGGTCAATGTATGCACTTTCAATGACGACTTATTTAATCAGTGTTGCTGTGAATCTGGAGCTAGTCAAAGCTGTCATGGTCCTCAAGACATGGCACAGTCTGGATGAAACACCAGTGCACCACAGGCCACCTATATGATGGCTTTGGTGGACAGGAGGAACAGGAACATGAGGGGGACATGTCAATTCCACATGCCCCAGGGCCAAGCTAGGACTGAAGGCAAAGAGTAGCTTTGTAAGTGAGTTCTGAGATGACAGGTAAAGCAATGGTAATACAATGGTAAATATCACCACTTCATTATCGCTCATCAACATATGATACTGGGGGGCAACATTCCATTCATGACAAGCTATTTACAAGTTTTCCTGCAAATCAGCATAAGCTTGGCCATTTCTCCGCAGGCATAGTATGTGTGAGTGACACCAGCATCTGCCTTGTCTCGGCACAATCGTACTGGGAACCTGTGCATAGGGACAGGAATTAGGAAAGGAGATGTACATACCACTGGGACAGAAAGAAGGAGGAGGTAAGGAGCATCAAAACAGAGGAGGCGGTGGTGAGGAGGTTAATGGGAAGGATCCTGGGGCAGAATTGGGGGGGCAATGGTAGCTGAACTCCGACCCATGCGTGCTGAGTCTCAGGGTGGTTTGGTTCTGAGGGAGAGTGATGGGGGATGGGGAGCCACATGGGGGAGACAGGAATGTGATCTGCAAACGCAATCAGTACCAAAATCCGGAGCATTTCATTGATCCAACACAAGGGAACCGTCTCTATTAAGGTTCTGCTAGAGAACACGCTATCACAGGGATGTATCATCCACCAACACAACCCTAAGGCTTCCTGTACAGTTCATTGTTGTACAATTCTCTGTGAGTGTAAAGGTGGAGGCTTCCCATCCACACATGGAACCTTTCCAAGATACTTCAGGGGGACCAACATTGTCAGTATGGTAATTAATTCAATGCAGACATTTGACAAAGTGTTTCTTCTTCATGAATGCTTTTTTCATTCAAGAGTTTGAATATATCAGTATATGTAGACATAAATATTTGAATATACTAACAGTGGAGTGGATTCCCTGCAGGGAAGAAGGGTCTGAGAGTCAACACTGTCTGTGAAGCCAGGTCTAACAGGATGACGTGAGAGGGTTCATTTCCTGCTGGCTTCAGCTCCTGTTAACACAGCCATTACAGGAGCGGGAGGTTGAAGCCCTTCCTTCTGCCCCATGGATTTTTGGAAGCTTAAAATAAAAAAGCAGATATTTCAAACAACATCCACTCCTGCCTCGCGACTCAAGGAAACCCCAACCCCCCACCCAAAACCTCACTTTTTGCACAAAAGATTTCCTCTCCAGCCAGCTCCTGGTAGTTTAGTCTTTGATCCCTTTGACGCCACATTTAGGGAGATGCCGTCCCGCAGTCCTCTGGGCTTTGTTTTACAGAAAGCATTGTTTGTCATGGTCCCCAGTTTGGTTAGATTGTGTATTGAGCAAGTTACAAAGCGGGAAACACTGGTCAACTGCATGCACTTAACACTAAGGCAAAATTGTTGTTCACTGGATTTGTGATTGTTCTGATTGTTGGTTAAATTTTAGGTATTCCCCCTAACATGGGATGCATACATAAAAGGTAACCTATGTTAAGTTTATAGGAGCTTGGTTCCTCATACAAACATTACAGTGATGTTACCTCTGGGTCTACTTCTTCACATGGGGCTAAGAAGCAAGAGCCTGTAAGCAAGAGCCTCTTCAGGGGAAATTTCTATCTGAGAGAGAGATTCCTTGGCTTCAGGCTCCATGGTTCCATGCTCATTTTATCAGCCTGACCCCCGGGCTGCTGTTTATCAGCTCTGTGGAGTGGCTGTGGCTGTGGCTGTTGGCCGGAACTGGCTGTTTCAGCAAGTGATCCCGCTATTTTTTTTAAGCTTGCGAGATGTTTTCTAATGGTCACGTTTAGCTTCCTGGACTTTGTTTAATGTGATGACTGACTGGGGTAATGCTATTCTGTACCTTAAAAAAGATATATCTATATATATCTTGCATGTTGCAGCAGAGCTCAGGATTCATCCTGTTTAAAGGAGGCTGTGCTCAGTGTAGCCTCAGTTTCCTCAGTTCACAGTTGACAGATATGGAACCTGATGTGGTCTCCTGTTGATGTAATCCATCACCTCAGGATCTGACGTGCTCTGTGCTCAGAGATTTTTCTGCTCACTGCTGTTGTAACAAGTGGCTATTTGAGTTACTATAGCCTTCCTGTCAGCTCAATCTAATCTGGCCATTGCCGTCAAGAAGGCATTTCTGGCCCCTGAACTGCCACACACTGGATGTTTTTTGTGTGCACCATCATATATAAACTTATATCATTTATATAAACGTATAAACCATCAAACCACCCTGTATGGCACCAAAAAGCATTCCAAGTCAAAGTCACTTTTTTCCTCATTCTGATGAATGAAATAATTAACTGAAGTGTTGTCTCATGTCTGCATATTTTATGCATGTTTTAAGCCAGGGGTGCCCAATCGTACCCGCAAAGGGCCGGTGTGTATGCAGGTTTTCGGGATAACCTTTAGATCAGCTGTTCGAACCCAGGTGTGAGGGCTCTTCGGCCAATCAGTCCTCTAATTAGTGATCTAATTAGGGAGTTACAGCGAAAACCCACATACACACCGGCCCTTTGCAGATAAGATTGAGCACCCCTGTTTTAAGCCCTTGCCACATAACTGGCTGACTAGATATTTGCCTGAGCAAGCAGGTGTACAGGTGTTCCTAAAAAAGTGCCCAATCTGTGTGCATGTGTGTGTGTGTGTCTATATATATATATATATATATATACAATGTATTTAAACTGTCCTTACATAAGACCCTATGCAAGTTAAGCTACGCTATTGTTATGATATAAATAAAGATGCCTCCTCTTACCATGCGTTCATCATTAATGCACTGCTGCCCCCTGGTGGTAAGACATATGAACAAAATTTAATCATGATAAAATCCCAAATCTCCAGCAGGTGGCGCTTACTGTCGTGTCTTTTACTTCTATCGAATGGAACAGATTGCTTCGAACCCTGACTATACTGAAATATGCAGATTATTTACAAAGCCTTTATCTGCACCACCAAATAATACTGAAACTGCAAGCGTGTCTGGTCACTCATGATGGTTCTTGGCTTTCCACAGTCGGACGCAGAACTTCATTCGTAACACATAGGGTACTATATTTCCTCCCTGTAAAAACTGCCATGGAAAGATGTAGAGGAGTAAATGTTTTTAAAATTAATATCTGTTTTTTAGGGTGCTAAAGTACTCTAAATTGATGTAGAAATAGCCCCCTCGTTTAGTTAGTAAACAACTCAACTGAATATCTGTGGCTGAACACAGTCATAGGTGCCCACACCCTTGTCTTCCGCCCTCTAAATGTCGCATTTCCACTTCCCCCTTCTTGTACAGACCCAGCTGAGTTGACAGAGAATATTCTGGCAGGGTAGCACCATTCTAAAAAGAACTAGCACAGTGTAGGAGGTGGGAGTGGGGGAAGAGAATGATGTGGGACGGCGAGGTGCAGGTGCACCTGTGCTGAGCTGACCACACACGTTGGCCAGCAGTCGCCATACAGCAGGCATACAAGGCATGTCACTGCATGGAGAGTCTCGCCTTAGCAACCACAGACATCGTCGTGTGAAACCAGCCCAGCATCTAACATCTCAGCATCTTAGTCATACGCACGCTCGGGGTTGCCTCTGATTGTAAATCACTGTCCTATTTTAACCCGGGACACTAAGTAGTCGGAGGGTGACATTCCAGTTTCTGGGGAAAACTACATGGACTGAATAAAGCTTACCTTCCAACTTTATGTATAGTAACCGCTATTACTGGATTTGCTATTATATACCTTACGGTATGATTTTATGTGCAGTGCCTATTTACTGTGTTGTACAGCCCTTAAGGAAACACTTCAAGTCAAGTTCATGCGTTATGCTGGCACATAATCATCACCCCGCTGCACATAACTGCACTTATTCTAAGGCCTGACCCACGCCCGCACTTCCCGCTTCCGCCCCCAGGGGGCTCCCAATCCGCGCTGCCTCTCCGGCAGTCACACGGCGCGAAAGCGGGAGCTGCGCCGGCAATCCGCGGGAAAAAAAAGGCAAATTACGGCGCCGAAGGCGTTTATTTTCGTGGTCTCTCTGAATGGCCCGGTACTATGCTTTTCCCGCTTCTACCCCTCAGAAAAAAAGCCAATAACAGCGTGGGGATTTACCTAGCGGGCCGAGCGGCAGTAAATTGTACATATGCGAGAGTGCTGCCGAGAATTCCCACAACGCTCTTGACTTACACGCGTTTAGAAAGACCACAAGTACCTGTAACATATCTACAAGCAAATGATTACGTATAGCACCCAAGTCTAGTGCTTGTTTGAAGACACGCAGGCAGGAGAAGTCTTGGGTTCTATCTAGATATCGGATTTTAGTTTGGGGCGCCGTACGTCCTTACACGCCGCTTTACACGCTGCTTTACACGCATTTTAACACCCGAAAGGCTCCCCCTTTACTGCGAGCGCTTTGCAATGCCGGCAACCACGCTTAGGTTCAGCAACCTGGCCCGATTGCGCATGCGCCTCACGGTCACCTGCTTGGTTTTAGTGCAGGCACGCGACGCGGGAAACGTGTGTGAACACAAAAAACGGGAAGTTACGTTATTTTCTTTTTTTCCCCCTTAAAAACAGTAGCAAGCCACAAAAAAGGGAAACCTATTGTTTTATTTTTAAGTGAGAAAAAAGGCTAGCAAACCGCACACCAGCTTCAATGCTCATGTGATGAGAATATAACTTGCATGCCTTGACAGGCGACCTTTTGGTTGTTTATCCTGTTCAGCCAGCACAGCAGACAAGAGTTAAGCCCCTTTGTGAAATGTTTGTTGCAAAGTGTGTGGGCTCTGCACCCTGCTAGGAAGTCGTACAAAGATTAGTTTGTACAATCTAGTAGTGATCTCACAAGTACAGGGGTGCAATCAGATATACATTATATGGATAGATGTATTGGGCCACCTGGCCATTATTCCCACAGAAACTTTCATGACATCCCATAATCCATAGGCATCAGTATGGAGCTGGTCCCCACTCCTATGGGAAGCCTTTCCACAAGGTTTCCACGTGGATGTGGCTGGACTCGCAATCTCCGTTCCAGTTCATCCCAAAACTGTTCAGTGGGGTTGTGATCAGGGCTCCGTGTGGGCCAGTCAAGTTCTTCCACCCAAAACTCACCTAACCATGTCTTTATAGACTATGCCTTGCTTTGTTGTGCAATGGGGCTCAGACATGCTGGAACACAAAGTGGTCTTCCCCAAGCTGTTCCCACAAAGTTGGAAGTATATAATTCATACCAAGACAGTTTGGACAATTGTTTGGTGGGAAAATAAGGGGGGAAATGTCCCAATATTTTTGTCTGTATACTCTCAGAAGCCAGTCTTTGTGTTTCTCCACTCTGGCTTTTGTTTCATTCTCTGAGTACAGCTGCATAATATCCCCGATTATTCTCATTTTCATTTATGCTTGAAAAAAAAAACAACACTAGGGGAAGATGGGGTTATTTTTGAAAAATCGCAAAAACAGGAACATTGCGTTTGTTGAGTCGCTGGCTACCATCCCATATCTTTTTTTTTTTATCAGATTTTCATTACCTACTTCCCCATTGCACCCTTGAAAGCTTACACGATTAGTAGTTGAAAAACAATTATATGTGGAACATTTATAGGTGACAGTAGAATGTCATCACTGCCGTGGCCCTTATGTCAGGTTTCCTCTTAGTGTTACTCCTCAAATGGACTTTTTCTGGTCCCGTGCAATATTATGTCATTCTCTGCTAGGGCAGGTGTAAGTTACTTTGCACAGAACACAGTGGCTGTGGGGCATGCTCAGAATTAGCGAGTCTTTTAACAGCACCAGTTTGGTGTCTTGGTGTTTTGTGGTGAGCTGCTCTCGTCATGTTGGCCCTGGGTCGAGGTGGCTTGGGCCTCTGCGACACGGTGTGTTTGCTTTCCTGTTTACGCGGCTGCCAAGCAGGCTGACGTAAGAGGGGACTCGGGTGGGGCGGGCCTGCAGAAGCAGAGAACTGCAACGGACTTCCTGCTCCCCGCGCAGACTGACACGTGAAGCTGTTCGCCGGAGGTGCACACTCTGAGGACTGACACAGGCAGCGAGGGGGAGCCGGCACGCCATTGCTGCTTTGGGGGCCACGCGCACAGGTAGGACCAAGACCCCACCCCACCACCCCAAGCATGCAGCAGCCGCCTGGAGCCGTTAGCGGGAACCGCTTGCAGGTTAACAGCTCTGTGCGGTAAGACCGCAATGTGGGTTTTCTCTGGCTGGTTCTGTACAGACAACCCAGAATGCCCTGCTGGTGTGTCCTGCAGCCACCTAGATACAGGTAATCGGATGGGAGGCGGGAGCCTTCAGAGCCAATGTCGCACGCACAGGACAGATGAGAGGGGCTGTTTTCCCCTGTGCACTGCACTGTTTCTAATGTCCCGCCTCCAGCATGTTACCTGTGCCAACATGTGTAATGTAAAAAAATGGACATAGCAGGAGCAGACTGTCTGAAATGTGTGCTGGGGAATAAGCCAATGAATGAGTGTCGGCCCGGGTATTGCGGACGGATATCGATACGCAAAGCAAGAGGCCATGTTCGTCACAAGGTTTAATGAGTGCCCAAATCGAATCGCATACAGGGTAGTTGTTTTACTATTAGCCCTAATCGTGTCACCTGCATGCTCGGAGGGTCATATGATGTCACCTCAACGAGCCAGGAATCTATTTCAAGTCTCCGTCAAAACGGCAGATTTGAGATTGCTAGTGCTTGTGTTATTGAGAGTAATTAAAAAGGCGTGCCCGTGCTGGCTGGGAGAGTTGCCGACAGACGTGTAAACAAAGCGCACGCCCATGCGTCCAGAGGCGAGTGGAATGACATGTGGCGAGTGGAGTTTAGCTACTAATCACGCAAAATCCGTTAGCCGCCGCCTGCCAGCTGTGCCGGTTCTGCCAGCAAGACCGTGGCATGCAGGACAACAGAAGGCTCTGCTAATGGTTTTTGTTGCTATTCGGTGTGAGACTTTTTGCAGCGCTGCCTAGAGATGCATAAGCATCCTCACACTGGGTACCACGCACGTCGCGGAGCCCCGGGGTGTATCACAAAGAAGAAAGAGAGCAGAGATTAATGAGGTCAAGACCACTGGCATATGATGTGGGTGGCGGGGTGGGGTGATGAGGGCATTACGACTCCACCCAAGCGACATCTCAGAAAGCACATCCTGCTGTGCGTCTTCCTGTGAAACGGCTGTCGTATCGCTGAGTCTATGGTGTCAGATATGTTTTTAAGGGCATCCTGAGGCTGCCCAGAACTGTGTCTGCTATTTCTCTGTAATCCACTGTAATCCAGGTAACCAGAGGTGGATAGTTCAGGTCCAGGAAGTACAAATCCAGACCAAGTTGTTTCAACCAACCAGCTAAGTAAAAAGAGTCAGTTAAAATGGATTTGTTTTGGTTCTTACCACCTGCCAGATACAGTCAGGTGAAAAAGAAAGTACACTTTCAACAGTAAGGTTTTACGTATTGGGACATAATAAAACATCACCGGGTCCTTATCAGGTTTTAAAATTAAGCAAGTACAACATCAGGTGAACAAAAAAAATGACATATCACACAGGGTTATTATTTATTTAATAAGTACCAAGCCACACACGCAGAAGCAGAAGCAGTGTGTGACATTAAGTACAGTATAGAGCAGTGCTTCCATATGCATAAGAGGGCAAGTAGCAGCCAGGTGCTGCTAATCAAATGCACTTGATTAACTGATCATCAGCAAATGTGACCATCTCTATAAAAGAAGAAGTTTTGCAGGTTTGCTGGTCTGGAGCGTTCAGATGTGTATTAATGCAATGCCAAGGAGGAAGGACATCGGCAATGATCTTAGTGAAGCAAAGAAGACCTTTTCCAAACAATTTGAAGTCCATCATTCTACAGTAAGAAAGATTAGTCACAAGTGGAAAACATTCACGACAGCTGCCAATCTTCCCAGGAGTGGATGTCCTAGCAAACTCACCCCAATGTCAGACCGTGTAATGCTCAGAGAATTTACAACAGTCCCAAGAGCTACATCTCAGTCTCCACAGGCAGGGGTGCATCAAGCTTTTTAAAAGTGGGGGGGAGGGGGGGGGGAGTCTAGGATGGGGAAGTAAAACTCCCCTTGAATTTGTCACAGCCAAATTATAACATAATTATAATCATGGCCAATTACACATAACTTCCTGCATTTCTACATTCTATCTACATCTACGCCACGCATATAAAAGGCGTATATCTGGCCCCGCCTTTTCCTTTAGTGCGTCCTGATATTGCGTGGCAAAAAGAGGATGACTGCTTCAGGACGTACCTCTGTAATAGGAACATATGATGCCGCACGAGACAGACTGATAGAAAGACACAGAGGTACTTAATGTATACGGTAAAGTTACCCACTAGCTAGTTGCTATAACGTTAAATGCAATTCCATTGGCTAGCAAGTGCTCACAGGATAATTCACCTAATTTAAATTTGCTTTACTAATTTAGCGTGATGCAATTTCATATATCAGTTTCTCAGGGACGTGCGGTCAGGGGAGGTATCATGAGAAGTAAAAAAAGAAATAAATATTAATATTTGTCTACCCCTCTGTGCTATAAACAGACAGAGAGGAACCTCATGGTGCGCGATCCCTCACCTGTCAAGCACGGTGGTGATGATGATTTGGGCTTGTTTGCGGCAGGACCTTAAGAGAGCTGTGCGCAAGCCAATGCCTGCAAACCTCAATGAACCGAAACAGCTTTCTAAAGGAGAGTGGGCCAGAATTTCTCCACAACGATGTCTGGGGCTGATACAGTGATACAGAGAATGATTACTTCAAGTTACAGTACTGCTGTTAAGGTGGTTCTACATCCTATTGAATCATGGGATGTACTTAGTTTTTCCACACAGTGCTTCTCCATTTTGGCTTAATTTTCTTGTGTGTTGTTTTACACCTGTGGTAAGAATTAAATAATTTTAGAATCTAGTGATCTAGATGATATAATTACATTGTCGTGCATAAAACCATAGAACTAAAAGAGGGTGCACTTTAATTTTCAGATGACTGTACATGATAAAAATGCAATGCTAAGGTTCAGTGTGTCTGCTATGGACTTCACTTTATTAATTTTATTTAGGCTCTTATGTGGTGTAAGTACACATGGATGATACTTGGTAGGACATAAGTTGATGTCCAAAGATGTTCATTTATGGGGAGACTCCTGATTCCAGACATCATCAGCAGAAATCAGCCACGTGACTTAAGCAGCCAGAAAAGAACGCCGTTGCTAGAGAAGGGGAACTCTGTGACGCAGGCAGAACAGTGCGTGTAAGCTCATGTCAAGCAGCAAAGCAGTAGTCTGTGGAAGGGACACGGCGGGGTCCTGAGGACCCCCCGAGATACACGCCACCTGTCACGCTGCTTTTAATGTGGCCGCCGCAAAAGCACGAGAAGCGCGTTCAGTTTCAGAACTAAGAGCACCGCCCTTCACCCCGGGGGTGCCCACATTTTCTGTGTTACAGAGGGTTCCCTGCTGCTTTGGGGAGGGGGCGTGTCTGTGGCTGGGGGGGGCGTGTCTTACATCTGATAGGGGACTGTGACGTTCACTTGAGACACCTTCTACTCCTGCAACTTCTTCATCAGCTTCATTTCGTGCATAGGCTGATGCAACCCTCCCCCACATCCTGGCTGGCAAACTGTGCCTGTGAGTGTGACAAATTGTGGGTATTTAACACCCCCCCCACCACAACCAGCACCGGCACCACCTTAGCACCCAGCAGCGGGTTCCCACACTTAGTTTTATTCATTAAATATTATACAGAGTTTACATTAATCTCCACATGCATGTTTCCTCTCTACAGTCTACAATGTGCAGTTCAGGCAAACCGGTGTCTCTGCACTGCCTGTACTGTGTGCACGTGCTCAGTGATTGGCTGGCATCCGATCTAGGATTTGAATTAGTAACCGCTTGGTGTCGAACCTGATACCACCAGGCCGCCGCCATTAGCTGAACATGGCGTGCTAGTAATCACGTGAGCACGGGATACGTTGGGTCATTGCAGCAAAGTACTGGCGTGACTTTCAGATCTCAGGTTTCGAAATGGCTAAGCCAGTGGCTCTCAACCTTTTTTTGCAGTGGGCCGCACTATGTCCAAGTTCAGGTCTCACGGGCCGCATATTATTTACATATGACGTCATCAACACTCAATAACCAGATATTATGCATCTAAAATTATTACAATTAGATGTATTATTATCATTAGAAAGTATAATTCTACTTACCATTAGTGGGACACCTGATGTTGTCGGGAGCCGACCAATTTGGTGAAATTCGGCTCAAAAGGAGTAACAGCACAATGAAGTTG
>JAODKN010000002.1:13426007-13437866 GCA_026774425.1 Petrocephalus zakoni
ACACCGCACTAAAGTATTTCGGCATAATGTAAGGAATCCGTAATCTACAAGATGAATGAACCCGTTACATGATTTTCATGTGTCTTGCAGAGACAGTGTTGAGGAGCATTCTTAGAACACAGGATGACATCACAGCTGCTAATGATTGGTTTTATCTTCCAGGAACATTCGCAAGGAACCTGTGGCCTCCTGCTTTTGACACACACGGAGACTGACGACCAGCACCCTTGTCCTATGCCTTGACGCCGTCGCAATTATCTGCCACCATTTTCACCTTCTTCATGAACACTGAGGGTAGAGAACATCCCCATCCATTTGGATGTTGAGAAGGCTATAGTGTATCTGTTTTTTCCTGACAGACATGACCTGACTAGTATAAATATGGAGGATATGGAACAATAGACTGGACATGCATTCCATAATCATGAAGGTTTTAAGACGACTCCTCAGAGGAATCCAGGGGTCTGCTTAGAGGGCTTCATAACTTCCAGAGGATGTTACAAATCTTTCTCCATCTTGGATTATCGCTTCTACTCCATTCAGGACTTTAAAGGACAAAAACAGTCAAGGAGCCCAACATCCCCAAAGGATCCGGCTTCTTGGACCTGGTTGCAGAGCTGGAAAATGAATGACAGCCTCAACAACACAAGCTTCTGTGTGAACACGGACGAGCTGAAGAATTACCAGCACTTCACGTACGCGGTGATCTACACGGTAATCCTGGTTCCCGGGCTAATCGGCAATGTGCTGGCCCTGTGGGTGCTCCACGCCTACGTGAAGGAGACAAAAAAGGCCGTGATCTTCATGATCAACCTGGCCGTGGCAGACCTCCTCCAGGTGCTCTCGCTGCCACTCAGGATCTACTACTACCTGAACAAGTCCTGGGCGTTCGGCCACTTCCTGTGCATCATCTGCTTCTACCTGAAGTATGTCAACATGTACGCCAGCATCTATTTCCTGACCTGCATCAGCGTGCGCAGATGCATGCTGATCATCTACCCGCTCCGCTACAGTCCCTCCAGCCGCCGGCTGGACCGTCGCCTCTGTGTAGCCGTCTGGGTTGTGGTCTTCCTGGGCTGCCTGCCTTTCCCGCTGCTGAGGAAGAACCAGATAGATTCGGAGAGATGCTTTGCAGAGCTGCCCATGAAAGACCTGACGCTAAGCGCCGGCGTGCTGCTCATCTGCATGGCAGAGCTGCTGGGCTTCCTGCTTCCACTGGGCCTGATCCTCACATGCTCCTGGCACACGGTAGCCAGCCTGCGGGAGAAGAACGTGGTGCTGCAGGACAGCGGTGAGAAGCGCAAGGCCCTGAAGATGGTGCTGAGCTGTGCTGCCGTCTTCCTGGTCTGCTTCGCCCCTTACCACCTGACCTTCCCGCTGGACTTCCTGGAGAAGGCCAATACTGTGAAGAACTGCGCCTTCCAGGACTTCATCCGCCGCTGTCACCCGGTCACGCTCTGCCTGGCCAGCCTCAACTCCTGCCTGGACCCCATCATGTACTACTTCACCACTGAGGAGTTCAAGCGCAGGCTGTCCAGACAGGAGCTGCAGGAGACCTTCCATTTGCGCAGGATCTCCTGCATGAGCGAGGAGGCGGTGCTGAGGTCACAGCAAACTGAGTACACCAGCGTGCAGGAGGCTGTGGCTGAGAACCCGCCCCGTTAGCCATATGATATGGAGACCCTGTCCTCACAGGTCTAAGAAAGGGAGTCATATCCGTCAATGGAAGAAGCTCAGGCCTCTGAAGGACGACTTTAATCTTCATGGACCAGCCTACTGTTAACTGCCATGGCGGCCTAATTATACTGTGTGATTTGATGATAGGTTCTAATTACTGTGACATTTGCTGGGGGGGTGGGGGGAGCTATTTTTTCACTTATTTAACATTGCGTGGGCATATAGCTAAAAATGAAGGACATTGTGACTCGGCAGTTTCTGTTGTATCAATAGAAGATGAGTCAATGGTAAGTTCGTAATAAAAGAAAACATCAGCAAAGAAAGGCTGGCTCGTGATTACATTTGGACATCACAAGTACAAACTAATCACACTATAAAAGGACGTTGCTGGGTTCAACGCGGGGCTACAAAAATGATTCTTGGGCTAAAAGGAATGTCTTGTAAGGAAAGGATAGTTGAACTCAATCTGTTCAGCCTAGAGCAACGGAGACTAAGGGGGGACCTGATCCAGGTATATAAGATGCTAACAGGTCTGGATGCTGTCCAATTAAATAGTTACTTCAACATTAGTTCAAATAAAAGAACTCGTGGCCATAGCTGGAAATTAGTGGGAGAGCATTTCAAACTGGAGTTGAGAAAAAACTTCTTTACACAGCGTGTTAGAGTATGGAATAGTCTTCCTGATAGCGCAGTGCAAGCCAAATCCTTGGGTTCCTTTAAAGCAGAGCTAGATAAGATCTGAGCTATTAGTTGAGTTCTCCCCAAATGAGCTTGATGGTCCAAATTGCCTCCTCTCATTTGTAAATTTCTTATGTTCACTTCTCAATTAACAATCATGTTAGTTAGTCAGCTATCTAGCTATCAAAGTTGAGTTGTTAAAATGGCCAATATGAAGTAATTCTTGCAGTCTATTCAAGCCATTCAAACCAGGAATAGAAATGTTAAGTAGTGCAAATATAAATACTAGTTAAATAGTGCATAGTAGACTTCATGAGACATCTTTTCATTGGTCAATTAGATGTCAAATGCTAACAGTAAACAGTATAGAAATAAATAATATATAATTAAAAAAGGAAGCTGGAGGTGGGCACATATGATGCAATCTCGCTGGGTGTCAGTCGCCAGTTTTAATTTAACTGTGACGTTGCTGGCAGAGAGACCATCCAGTGATCAGTGCAGGATTCCCTCTTCAGGACACACCACGGCCCCCCAGTTCCCTCTCTATGGGCGTTTAGGGGTAGGAGTCGTCAAAGCAGAGTTAATGACATATTCTGGGAAATCAGGAAGAACAACGGGGGCCTCCGGGGGGCGCCGCTCAGCTGACATCTCCCCACAGCATGTGCTTTTAATTAACAAAGACCTAAGAGTTCGTTTTATTTTAGCGAACGTCTGCAGCTAAACTGACGGACGACACCTCCCACACCCTGCATTACTCATGTAAGCCGCCCCCCCCCCCAAAAACACTCAATAATAAATAAAAGAAAAGCCATTATTCATGTATCTAGGCAACATTTATAAAACTTTTCTTAGAAACCACTTTCAGAGCATTTCTCTCGAGATTTCCGTTTCTGATGTATATATTACTCAAACAAAGCATACATGTCACTTAATGTTCCTGTTTTGGATAGAGACTTGAAACTTCAACCATCTTTTTTCACAGGCACAGAACATGCTTTTAAAACTCAAATGTTTACATGCATACAGGAAATGGGGCCAAACAAGATTCCCCTTACATAATAGATGATAAATTATGGCATAATCACCCATTTTAATATCCCAGCTGACATGATAAGCCACTTTGGAAGGCTTTAGCTCACACTGTGTTAAAAGGACGAGACTTGTTGTTTAAGAGTAGTGCCAGTCGAAGTCCATGTAATACCCCAGGATAGCTTCCCCATGCTGCCCTCCCCCACCACCTTTCCTCCTCAAACTCCACCTCCCAATGTCACTTTGTCTCAGATGGTGCCTCCTGGGGGTGCAGTTTGCTAAGTCAGCACCCTGAGCAATTGTCCATTTTGCCTTTGCCTGGATCTTCCCATGGTTACGAGGTTTTTAGGTTCTAGTCCCGTATCCCCGGAGCAGAATGGAAAGGCCCCATTTCACCGTCCTCCTGTCATTTGAATGGCAAATTGCAGCTTGAGTTTGCTTTAGCCCTTTGGCTACAAGCCATTTCATCATTACATGTAAACATTAATGTATATGAGTAGGGTAGCACTGATACAGTCCAATACAGTACTCATGTACTCGTACTCATACTCGTGACAATAAACCAATACCATGCAATTCAGCTGTTTTGTTTATGAGCAAAATAAATGGGACAAAATATCTGTGGTGTGGAGGAACTTAGTAATTAATAAAAACCAAAGCAGAGTAAACTGCAAATTCTTTACTGCTAAAATATCAAGAGAAGATATGAAAACAAGTTCATATAACACAAGTAAACTAATTAAATATCTAAAAGCAAAACATAAGAAAGAATATGATGAAATTGCCACCAGCAGCACTCTGTGACAACTCACCGTGCAGCAAGCAATATCAAACAATAACCCTCGAAAATGACAGAAGCTCTTACCCAGAATACATTGGGAGCGTAATACTTTCTGAGGTGTTGCGGTGTAAAAAACTCTTAGACAGTTTTAGATTGCCAGTAGGCTGAGCCATCATTTTCAACATAATGGTGTTTTTCTGTTTTTCTTTTTTTCTTTTAAGTAAGGCCCCACCTGGTGCCACATGCCTGTGTAACGGGGGAGGGGGGCAATTTCCATATTATTTTTATCCCAATATTGAAAATCTTTTTTAGATATCGCCCAGCCCTAAGTGGTATTGGTATCAGTGAGTACCAGAAAGCAAGCATCGATACTCTTACTCACTCTGAAGACCCCCCAGGCGTGAGTACTGTCTGTGCATGCTACAGTTCTGTGTAAAAGCTCCGTGTCTGTTTGTAGAAACAGGACGCAGTTTGGCTCATGTCGGGTCACTGATATGCAGGAAGGATTTTTGACGAATGAAAGGAGGTGTAACAGGTCACATGGGATCCTGGTTTGGTACTCGCACGTCAACATGTTTCCCAGTGTAAATCTTTTGGTGACGTGCCACAGGAAGCCAGAAGCCAAACAGCGGTGCGTCACAGACTCTGAAGCCTCCTGTTAGGTCTGTCATGTGACTTCACAGTGACCCGCGCGTGCCACGGAAAAGCAGCTATTCTCAGTGTTCTTGTGTCTGCCAATGTTTCACCCAGCTCCTCGCACCTATGCAGGAGAAAGTCCAGCAAGTCTGTCGCTGGGGCCCCAGGCCTGGACTGGCCATCTGACACACTGAGCCAGCCACATTAATCACAAGAACTACCTCCCCCTGAACGCTCAGCAAAATTGATTGTGGGAAATCTCAAATTCCAGAGCCGATATTTAATCCCAGTTCATCCTTGTCAGGCCCCGTGCCGGATCCCATTCCAGCCCCGTTCACTCTTCACCGGCATCTAAACTAAAGGTTAACCGGCCAGAAGAAAATGGCATGGGCTACGATAGCCGTCGCACCACTTGGGGCAACCACCTCACAAAACACAGCAAGGGCACCAGCGCACCGTGTTGGGCTTCCCATAGGCACCATCACGGAACACACCAAGGGCACCAGCGCACCGCGTTGGGCTTCCCATAGGCACCATCACGGAACACACCAAGGGCACCAGCGCACCGCGTTGGGCTTCCCATAGGCACCCTGGCAAGCAGCCAAATAGCCTCAGCCGCCAGACATCAGCTGGTCACATCAAAGAAATAAACCAATGATAAGGTATGAAGGCAGACTCAGTCCCGCCTCTCGTCCCCAAAATAATCATGCCCCACTTTGAAGTCTTATCAGTAATTAGAGCCCTGTTAAGGTTTTTTTTATTTTTGTGCCACGGGAGGGGGGTATAGATGCTTTAATACATGCCCTTAACTGACAAAATATCCCCTTATGAGTGGTGGCAGCAAGGTCTGTTCAGAGTTAACCCTTAACGGAAAAGCAGTGTAGCATGTGCAACATGCATCACGTCGGTAACCAAAAAGCTGAATCTCAGCTGAGTGGTTTGGCACCTGGCCGCCGCACGTGGGAAGCCCCCTCTGCAAATTGACAGCCGTCACTGTAACTGGGAGCGGTGTCAGGTGCAGCCAGCCCAGCTTCATAAACAGACACGGCAGATCGGACTCTCAGCTCGTGTCGACCGTGCTCGCCGCAGAACAAACGGTGAATGGCCCACGTTTCCAGCCGGCCACCCTGCCCCTGCCTGCCCCCTCCCATAGCTTGACGCCTTTACTGTTCTCGGTGAGACTCGGGCCGAGCAGCGCCGGCTCACTTCCTGTTTGCGCTTCTTGCCGCGCCGACAGTCTGGAAGGACGATGGCTGAATTGGCGCGGGCCCGATCCGCCATTCCATCTGGCTTTTTCCGGTGGCCCTCGGCAACAGGGATGACCGCCAAGAGACGCCTGGCCGGCAGCCTGGGGTGTCCGGCTTGTACCGCTTTGACTCAAAACGGGGGCTTGAAAGAGCTGCAGGAAACGGGGGCTGTACAGGTGCAAAGCGAAGCCTGGGCCGGTCTTACCACACAGCGACTGCAACACGACGCAGTGACACTCTTGCACCCACTGGTGCGAGCGCTCGCACGCGAGGACAGAGCCCCTAATAAGACCATTTTCACAGACAGCCATCCTGAAATCGCATAACAGCTCCACCTGCAGCGGCACCAGGGTATTGCTGTGCTGCCTTAGGCAGATTTAACCGGCTCAGGCGGATAGCCTGGGTCCTGCAGGCAGCATGTTAGCCAGCGATGCCTGGCAAGCTGCCCCCCCCCACCCCACCCCACCAAAGACAGTGTCAGAGTCACTGTCACTGGCCGGTGGAGGCACGCCAAACTGGCAGACCCTACCGCAGATGTAGAAATCCCATTCCTCCCCTTCAGCCCCATAACAATTCCTCAGTCTGCTCTTGTTTACTTCACGGGGCACGGGGTTTATACGCAGAGCCTAAAAATGGCTGACGGGACTCAAGGGAAAGTCCAGAACACAGATGCAAAGCAGCTCAGGGCCGAGGGAATAAGGTGCTCATGTCCATTCACCAGGCCGCGAAGCCCGGGGTCAAAGGGCGTGGAAGGGTTACGGTTCACTGCTGTATGAACACACTGTTATTCATCAAACTTTCACAGGAGTATTTGGGGTTCACATTCATTTATGGTGCATACTGGTGTGTGTGAGGATTCAGTGTTGATATTTGGCTCCCCCTATTGCCCACAAAAGTTGAAGGAAAAATGTCTCACTAAATTCAGGTCTGTTGAGAAACATTGTCTGGTTCAGGGATGTTGCAAGCAGTCAGTTTCGTTGATGAAAAGTATGACGAAACCAATTTGTCAACGAAGATTTTTAATGGATGAAAATGAGAAAATAAAAATTAATGGTAACACTTTATATTTTTGTTCCATAGTAACATAACAGTACCTCTTACTACTCACATACAAATTATGAACAAATATAGTAGCTACTTGAGATGATTGACATGAGATGATTCATTAATAATGAACAAACATGAGATCAGTATTTAACTTTTTGGGTTATTCATTATTTGTTCCTTCAGTAGATCATAGAATTAAAACGCAAAGTAACATATAGTAACAGTAATGATCTGTAACAATTCATTAAAGATACAGATCAATATACAAGTATGTCAATGAACAGAATAGGTGGTAAGTTCCCACGCTGCTATTTTTACAAAAACCTACAGAGGCTGGACAATGAAAGTGAAACACTGACTAATGTTTGAGGTTTCACATCTACATGCACAGTATGGTAGCTTCCTTGATTGCACTTTCCACCAGTGAGTGCAGTGTGAAGATTGAATTAGCAGAGTAGTAGTACAGCTGTATATTAAATAGTGCAGTGCACACAACTTTTTGGGAGACGTATACCTAGACATATTGGACCACCTCCAACAGGAGTAACTGTGGACGCAAGAGGAAGCTGTCTGAAAGGGATGTCCGGGTACTAACCTGGATTATATCCAAAAACCATAAAACCACAGCTGATAAATTTGCAACTCGACTCTCCTGTTTGTCGGGATCTGCACAGAGTCAATATTCATAGTAATCTGTCTGAAGGATAATCATCATTATCTAGCTATCATACAAATGAAACGCACGCCGGTTTTATGTAAAGAAATGCATATTTATTGAACAACAAACAGTTATAAGGTGAATTCCATTCAATGGTTTTGCAAAGCGTTAAACCTCTATAACAGATACATCGGCATCTCCCAGTCTGAGTCATCACCACAGAGCAGCACGTAAATGCACCGCGCCGATTACACTTGTGATTGTCTTCCCCGAAAACACAAACCATGCAACACGCAATCTAAAAATCTGCTATGGTTCTTATTGAAACGACAGCAAATAGAAAACAGAAGAAAAAAAAATACTGCCCTTCAGCTTAAAACACAGGAACGAAGGTTAGAGAAAGTGTTAGATAAGTGAAGAACAAAATAAAAGTGAAGCCTGGGAAATCTACAGGAGGACTACTCACCACAAACACCAACCCACCGGCAAGCAAGGCGTGGCAGGGGACGGTGACTATAGCAACACTGCCGACCAAAATACGCCAGAAGGGGGCGCAGCTGAGCAATGCTTCCCAAGCACTTCAGCAAGAAGTGTTCAGCAGGAAAAGTTCTTGGCCATGACGTAGGGATGAACCACTCCTCTAACGTGGCCTCTACAGTGAATTCCAGTTACGCCGTATGGCTGCGTTTTTTTGCTTACTTTGATGCGATCCCTTTGATCGCGTGCGTCACGGGGACTGCAGATACAAGATATGATAAATAGCTGCAAACCGGAGCGGCTTTGCGTTTTAAAATCTACGTCTGTCAAACGTAGCCTGAAAATTTGCTGGCATTGAAAATGGCGTGACTGGGGTAGAGAGGGGCCTACTGCCACGCTACTGGCCAAAAGTTAAAGCGGGACAGGGACCTCGCTGGCGGACAATGGGCAGCAGACCTTCCTGGTACCCCGAGCTGAGATGGCATCACCACCATCTGATGCGGATGAGCCAACTGGTCCATCAGCCATAGCATGTCCATCTGCGGCTATTCTACACCTCTTCCACAGCTCCAAAATGCCGCAGGAGGAGGCCAACAGCTCTGTCGAGCGACACGCCACATTGTGCACCCGGTCAGGGTCTATGTTTTCTATGCAGTGGTTACGATTACAAGGCCTGGTATCCAACTCCTGGACGCTAAAATAACAGCTCGCTAGCCGAAACCTAAAAGGCACAGGTGACTCTTCAACTTGTGCTTTAAGGTAACACTGCGAGGGGGGGGGGTAAATAACCATTTCTCAAATATTTACATTCTTAGGGAAGGATTGGGGCTGGTCTGAGGAACTGGTCTGAACACATGAAATAAAAACATATCTTTTAAACTTATTGCCTCACCTACAGAGCTGAACACGCATCACTCTCCAATGAAATTGCTATGCAGTAGGCCTATCAACGGCTTCAAAAAACATGAGACACGACAAATCAAATGCACAACTACAGCGATTAATCGCAAAGGAAACACAAATGAGCAGGGGGGGTGGGGGATGGGGGGCAAGAAGAGGGACCAGCAGAGCCCTCAAGAGCAGACGGCAACCAGTCAATTTACAAGGAAACTTACTATCTCAGTGGCTGCGAAGCAGGAGAACGTCACAAAACGATGCAGCTTAATAATTATTTGCACAGAAACCTCATTGCTTCCAGTCTGACAGGGGGTGACTCCCAGTCCCATCTAACACCCCTCCCCCCAACTACAGCGGCACCTACTTGCCCGACCCCCCCTCCCCCACCCTGGCAGGGCCCGCTCAGGCCTTGCAGATCTTGGTGATGGTGACAAACTTGTTCTCAAAGTGGCGGATGGTGAAGCAGTCCTCGACAGAGCGCTTCTGTATGCCTGTAGGTCAGGGGAGAGAACACATCGGGTCAGGGAACCGGACTGGGCCAGTCACTATGGCTAAAGAGGGCCCAAACTTGGCCTTGTTTACTCTAGACCTGGATCTACATTAAACAGGGCTAGCTACTTCTTTAAGTAAGAAAAACACGCATTTCCTGGTGTGCAGGTCACGATTCACTCATCGCAGTTCCCGAAGAGTAATAATCCATCAAAAATACTCATTTTCAAAATTTCACATTTTCAGGGCAGTGCCTGTCAACCAAGATTAGAAACCTTGAGAGGGGGCAATGCCGGAAGATGTCAATCCTAGAGTCATGGACTAAAAAGGACTAATAAGGAAATAAGGACGGAGTGACACCAAACAATGAGGGAGACCAACGAGGGAGACCAACGAGGGAGACCAACATTTATCAGCTGCATACATTTCACTCTTTTCAAGCCAAAACACTGGGTTTAACTCCTGGCAACCCCATAGTGGGAAATCTCTTGAAAGGAGAGAGAGAGTTCACCATAGAGATTACCGGAATGGCGGGACAGGAAGGGACAGGCGGGGGCATGCGGCATGCGGCTCACCAATGAGTTCACTGCGCCGCTGCATGCGGTAGGTGTCCTTGCCGCTGCACAGCGTGTTGATGTAGTATCCCAGCTTGGACAGGTCGTCCACACGCTCAGTCACCACCAAGTCCTCATGGACCAGGTACGTCTTGTAGGAGCCAGACTGATTGAGAGAAACGGGGGGGTGGGAGAAGTTAGCAGAGGTCCTCTGGAATGGCCTAACTGATGGAGAGCAGACTCAAAGCTCGGGCTTCCATAACGAAGCATTATTATAGGAAAAGAGGTAACAGGAAGCTCCCAGGTAGGGCTAACATGATGCCGGTGGGGGCCGGAGGGACCCCAACGTTGTCTGCTTATGACGATGTAGAAGTTGGCAGGAAGCGCCGTGTGCTGCCAAGGGCAAAGAGAGACCAAAAGTTCACCACACCGGGCCTTAAAACTGCCCTTCACTCTCTAAATTAACTTCAGTCTGGTCATAAGATGCTCCTCATGTAAACACGAAGCTCAGATTTCAGTCAGAGGCTAACTCGCCTGCTGAATAACAGGCGTATGGGGTTTTCTGAGAAATCCCAAAATAGTGAGCTAAATTAACTACTGGCTATCACTCGCAGTCAACGTGAAAACAAGTGAGAAGGAGTGCAAGGAGCCGAATGCTCGGGATGGTCCAACGTGGTGGGTGGCAGCAACCCGATCAACTTCACATACTATGGCTGATCGCACTGGAAAGGGGAGGGCAGGAGCAGAAGGGTCTGCGAGTACGTCAGCAGAAGCCCTGGAGCCACGGCGAGAAGGTGACCAGAGATCAACTGTGTCATTAGTCACTCACCATCAGCTGGACGAAGAGGTCCAGGAGGTCCTGGGGGGGCATCACCACCGAGGTGTTCAGGGGGATGACGTAACAGCTCCGCAGGGTCAGGTCCAGGTACGCGGTCAGCTTCTGCTCACAGCAACAGGGGTGGTTCAGGTCAGAGTGGCCGGAGCGCAGTCATGACGACAAAGGCACCGTCAGCCGCTGTTAGCCCATCACACAACAGGCTGAGCCAAGTGGGTCAAAAGCAGGTCAGCAAAACTAAAGCTGAAGTCCCCTTTGAACCTGTTCTGAACATGACATCAGTCTTTCTCATCCGTGTTTCTCAAACCAGTCCTCCAGGAGCCCCAGAGTGTCAACATTTTTATTCCCTTCCAGCTCCCAGTACACTTGAACCAACAATCAAGAACACGGAATAACCTGGTGCCAGGGCTTTGAAGAAAAAAAAATGTGCACCGTCTGTGTGTCCTGGAGGGATGGGTTGAGCAATACTGACTTATGTCATATCAAAATAAAATTTATACAGGATATTGGGGTTTATTTTCCCCACCAGAGAAACAGATGGGCACAGGGAGCACTCGGCTTACGTGCATCCAGGTGCTCACATTCACAAGCCGAATTAACATGTTAGAACTAGGCCTCACCTTCCCCCTCTAGCATCGCCTTCGCCGGTTGTCAATTTCTGCATACGACTGACAGTCAGGAGGGCATCCAAAAGAAGGCATGTGGAGATCTGGGTTAGCGCCAGACAGCTGGTGGGACTGCGCTTCATTTTTTAATTAGCTAATAGCTGGTAGGGTTGTGACAATGAGGAAATTTCCCCACCGGTTAATGGACATGTGACAACACCGGTAATACCTGTATCACCATGGGGGTGA
>JAODKN010000002.1:13501819-13514104 GCA_026774425.1 Petrocephalus zakoni
CCCCCCCCCCCCCCCCCCCCCCCCCCCCCCCCCCCCCCCCCCCCCCCCCGCCCCCCCGCCCCCCCCCCCCGCCCCCCGCCCCGCCCGCCCGGTGATGGAAATACAGTCTGGAATGATGGTAACATGTTTGCCTTTTCCTTCCTTCTCTTCTTGTTGACACAGCTGGTGAGGATGTCTGAGCTCAGCACCGATCGCAGGTTCCACAATCTGACCAAGGAACAGATCCAGACCTTAGACCAGGTTCTGACGGAGGTCATTCCCATACATGGAAGAGGCAATTTTCCAACACTTGAGGTAAAGCCAAAAGACATCATCCATGTGGTAAGGGACAAGCTGAAGGAGAAACATATTAAAGTGAGGGATGTTCGCCTCAATGGCTCTACCGCCAGCCATGTGCTTGTTAAGGAGAATGGCACCAGTTACAAGGACCTAGATATCATCTTTGGGGTTGAGTTGCCAAGACAGGAGGATTTCCAGATTATCAAGGAGGTGGTCCTTGGCTGTCTGCTAGATTTCCTACCCAGAGGCGTCAACAAGGACAAGATCACAGCTCTAACCATGAAGGAAGCCTACGTTCAGAAGATGGTCAAAGTCTTCAACGAGCATGACCGTTGGAGCCTCATTTCACTCTCCAACAACAGCGGCAAGAACGTGGAACTGAAGTTTGTCAGCTCCTTGCGTAGGCAGTTTGAGTTCAGTGTGGACTCCTTTCAGATCATCCTGGATCGCATGCTCGAGTCTTATCTGGAGGCCGAGAGGAGGCAGGAGGCCCGGTGTAAGAATGTGGAGAGGAGAGCTGGTATGGCTGAGAGTGGCAATCCAGTCGCCTCACCGGCAGAAGAGTCTCACCCTACTTCATCTGATCTGACTCAGTCAAGTCAAGACCAGCCAGATAAGGAAGAGGACATACCAAGATGTGATGACAGTCAATGTCATGAGAAGCAGGAAGTGACTCAAGATGGGGAGTGGCCATTACCGATGGAAGGCGCAGCAGCTGAGGTGATAGATCCCCCTGAACAAATGGAAATTACTGAACCAGAAGGAGAGATGCAGATGGAAAATGAAGAAGAGCTGCTGGAAAAGACAAAGACTGAAGATAAAATAATGGAAGATAAGGAGGCTGGCACCCCCAGCACGGAAACAAAGGGACAACATCCGAAAACATCTGAGGAACTGTTTGTCACAGAAAATGAAGCTGAAACAGAAAAGCCAGAAAAGCCACAACCAGCCGAAAAAACATCAGTCAAGGATCCGGTGGCTCTTGACGGACCGTGCGAACCTGCGTTTCAGACCTGCCCATGTCTTACACAGACAACACTGGACTCTTACATGGAATTTCCTTTGCCTCCTCCAGCCAAAAAGTCCTACAAAAAATCCCAAATGGTTGTCCTAAAACATTCATCACCGAAACCTCCGAGGAAAATGTCCAAGAAAGTGACAAGTGTGCCACTCCCTCTCGCAGCGCCAGCAAATGAGCCCCCTTTCCTTGTGGACCAGTCATTAGGTCCAGCTAAAATAAATCCCAAAGAATCAATACCTATTCCAGATAAAGTGCCAAACCCTGTTTGCTCACAGTCTCCTGACACCACCTCACAGGGCAAAGAATGTTTGGAGAAAATGTCAGACATGCCAACCGCAGCCCACAGAGTTATAACCCAGAAGAGTGACACAGACTCACACAAAAAGACAACATGCTTGCAACCAAATGAATCAAAAACCTCCAGTCATGAATTATTTGCTTCTGCTGCAGAATCAGAGGTCGCAGAGCTTGATAAAAAGAACAAAGACCTTCTTATTCAAATCCCCTTTAAAGATGAACAATCACCATCCCATCATTTACCCGAACCTCCCGTTCCAGTCCCTCATTCTGCCTCCTCAGTAGCAGATTCTGCTGTCCAGGTTTCCGAGGTGATTGTCCAGGTACCAGAACATCCTGTCCAACTGCTCGATTTTGCTGTCCAGGTCCCAGAACCCGGTATCCAGGAACTACAACAGGCAGTCCAGAGAACAGAGCTCCAAGCCCAGGAAATACAATCTTCAGCAGAAGGAACAAAACACGCCGCTCCATTAGTAGACTTAACACCGCAGGAAGCAGCATTTGCTTCCCAGGTAACATGTCCTCCTGCCCTCATGTCAGAGCCTCTTTGTAAGTTACCAGAGCCTGCTTTCCAGGAACAACAATTTGCCCCAGATACAGACACACAAGTCGAAGACAAACCTGAAAGTCAGCCACTCAGAGAACTGCCTGACATTACAGTGGTAGCCGAGAGCATGTATGGTGACTTTGAACAAGCCATGGACCATCTGCGCTACCGACTTATCGCTACGCGCAACCCAGAGGAGATCAGGGGTGGCGGCCTCCTGAAGTACAGCAACCTGCTGGTGCGGGAGTTCAAGCCGGCCAGCGAGACTGAGATCAAGACCCTGGAGCGCTACATGTGCTCGCGCTTCTTCATCGACTTCCCCGACGTCAACGAGCAGCAGCGCAAGATCGAGTCGTACTTGCGCAACCACTTCATCGGCGAGGAGAAGAGCAAGTACGACTATCTGATGACTCTGCGGAGGGTAGTCAACGAGAGCACCGTGTGCCTGATGGGCCATGAACGCCGACAAACCCTAAACATGATTACCATCCTGGCCCTCAAAGTTCTCGGAGAGCAGAATATCATCCCTAACACCACCAACGTCACCTGCTACTACCAGCCCGCGCCCTATATGGCTGACCACAACTTCAGCAACTACTATATTGCCCATGGCCAGCCACCTCTCATCTACCACCCTTACCCAATGCACATGCACATAGAGACTGGCCTGGTCTAGTACATGAACAGCGGACAAGAGCAGCCACCGTGTTGAAAAAAAGAACCATAATGCTAAGCATGAGAGAGATCAGCCCCAAAAACCAAACTAAAGAATCGTCCGATAAAGTGCACAAATGCTCAAACCACCTGGGGCTGATTTTTGGCTTGAAATGCCAGAAACAAAAATCGACATCTGAGAGACCCCATCGACTTCGGACGTGTCGCTCATGGGGAAAGCACAGCTGATGACCATTTTAAAGTTGAACTAGATCCAACACACCACCCCATAGACAAAAATGCCCCAGCCGTGTCCATTGGCTGTTAAAGGCAATGTGCGTCCGAGGCCTGGAGGGAGAGAGGCATTGGGCTCGTGGGTGGAGAGAGGACTCCAACAGTGGGGAGTCAGGGCAGAAGACCACAGGTGTGGATGAACGTGGGGATGGCTGAATAGCGAGGCGCATAGCCGTAGAGAGGGTCTTCTCAAACAAACACCCACAATTCTCCTTTCATTCTATCACTGTAGGTTAGATCCACTTCAGTGCTGGAGCGTGAAATGTTGTGATGAGGCATAGGACCGTTTCATTCAAATCTGCAGGTTTTTCTGTCAAGCACTTGGGAAATGTTCTGATAGGTCCAGAAGTCAAGAGACTGCTCCTTCTGCCGCATTTATAAATATCCTGCTGTAGGAATTAGAAAAAAAAGAAAAGAAAAAAAAAACACTGGTAATAAAAACTGAAATTACTGTACAATGACTCTTCCATAAAAAAATATTACACAGTTGCGGCAATTAGCTTAAGAGATGAGCATGGAGGTGGCCAAACTATTACAGCCCCTTTATACAGAGTAAACTTTGTGTCCCTAACTGTTATTTAGAGACTAAGAAACCACCAGCTATGTAAAAGCCAATGATGTCATAAAAGTGAAGGTTTGTGTGGTAAGAGTTAGTTACAGTGACACCGGCTGCACGTTTCCCGTGTACCGCAGGTGGCCTGGTTATTGTTTTTGATCACTGCACTTGATCGTTCACCTATATGTAAGAAAAATATAAACACTGATTTATTTAAACAAAAAATGTTTTACACTTTAAAGTGATTTAATGGTGACTTTCGCTGTATTTCTGTATCCATTCCTAGTACGCGATAGGACCTTTTGAAACTTTACAAGAACGCGTGTGGTTTACAGCAAGGCCGCAGGCAATCTTGTGCGATCTCTGCGCGATCCTCGTTTGTTTCCGCATCTGTTTTGCCAGAAAGGATCCGTATGAAACATGGTGATTAGGAAGTGCAACGTGCCACATTACATATTCATTATTATTATTTTTAAAGCCGGGGTCTGATTTAAATGAAAAGATTTCTGAGGGGGAAAAAACATCCTTGGCAATTCACTATTTTTTGTTGCAGAAAAAAGTCAGTTGAAAAGCACGTTATAACTGTGTGCCCTGTTTTTTATGCACTGTGTAGGTGTCCTTTGTGTATCGATGATGCACATTGTTCAGTTTATATAATGAAATATAATGAGCCCTGAAGAATTAATATGACCTACGGTTTATTGTTCAGTCTCAAAGGAGCTCGACGAGACGTTTGCATCCGCGTACAGCTTTGCCACACATCCCACCCACAGCCGTAAAAATGCCAATTTTTTTGTAACGATACGAAAAAAAAATTACCTAGGTTTCAAGACTTTGAGACTGTGCCAAACTCACGTGAACACGTGTAAACACGCACGCGCACTTCTCGTTCTAGAAGTGTATATATGTGCAATATATAAAAGGTCAAGATTTTGATTGTGGATACAAAGTATAGTCACATTGGTCTTTCAGTCAGTTGTGTATAAGGGTCTGCAGCAGGGACAGGATTTAAGGTCTGATTTCTATGGGTCATTGTAAAGATGTAAGTAGTTTGTTCTGTGAAGTTTCGCCTTGCTGTTGTATGCTGATGTGCAAGCCTCCTTCAGAGTCTCGCTCTCTCTGTCTCTGTGCTTGTTTGTTAATCTCCTTTGTGAGATCCGATCGCCGCCAGGAAAATGATTATCACTGTGGTGAGTATCTGGGTCCGCCCGTTTTAAGCGAAGGGTGTCATCGGACGCCGTGGGAGCGCCGGAGGTGGAGCTGCTCCTTTGCCGAAGTGAGACGGTGGAAGGTCCAGGACCAGGTCCCTCGCAGGACTGAAGGACAGAACTGCCGGGAAGCAACAGCAACTGCCCCAAACTTGACCAAAGATGGGTTTCGAGGAAAAAAAAACTCACAGAAGTGCCTATATCTGATATCACAACAGCATGTCTATAAAAAAGAATCTTCTAGAAATCTTGGAATGTCGGATACTTGTATCAGGTGTTTCTTATATCGTTCCCTTTAGTGCTGCTTGTCTTGATGTCTACTGTAGTAATTTTTCATTATGTGCTTGGTTTGGAAATAAAAAAAAACACTCTGCTTTTGGAGAGTAACAATGTGCTTCTCTTCACTCAGGAACACTGTTGAAAACGATGTAGACAATAAAATTTGTGCCGTTTTGTGAGTGCCAAATGCCTGGAAATTTGTATTTGTTTTGGTCCCGTTAAGCTACAGCGCCAGCCACATTAAAAGCACGACACACGTCATTTGAACTTGTATGTCTTTCGTGCATAATTACGGTAATTATATACCAAAAGAGTTTGTAGCTTTGGATCAGAAACCCGAATATTTATAATGGGTTACTGTTTAATAGCAGGTGCACGCCACCTTGCACAATGAATGCTCCAGCGCGCGGCTATTGCGATCTTGGCTGAAATATCTGGTTGTCACCAGCAGAGGGAGCTCTAATGAGACACTTGATTAAACTAGATAAGCAGCACTGGCAACTGTTAGCTACCTTCACCAGACCTTTGTCTATGAGTAAACACTGGGTGGCAGAGAATAGTAAACTTCAAAGGAGATTAAGTGTCCAGCTTTATTTTAGCACTATAAGAAAGTTCAATACTGTGATCATCATTTAGTTTACTCGTGGTATTAGTCTTGGATTGATAGCATAATCAGGTCAGGCTTGTTTTTCAGAAGAAATGTGAACACAGGGAATCTCAAAGGATTCAATGTCAATATGAGCCAAAATGAACCATGAAATAGCACCATAGATGAAGCAATGGGAACTTCTACTGGGGAGTAGAAGCACAGATGGGTGGAGAGATGTGAAAACAGAAGGTGCCTGGAACAGACACACAAAATGTAAAGCAGGCATCAGATTCTGGAAGCCCAGGCCGCTGGCTGGGTCAGGGGTCAGGGGTCAGGACCTCATCGCCAGACTTTGCCCCGCCCCTTTCCAGTTTGACCAGCTTACGCCCCGCCATCATACTGGGAGATCGGATTAGCTCTTCCTGTGCTGATAGGTTCCCCTGCTCCCTCCATCTCCCCAGTCCCCATATATTTCTGTCTTCTTGTCGCATTGCCCAGTACTCAAACCAGCCCCAAGACCTATAATCTCCACTTTGCTCATTTAATTCTCTTTTTAGCCTTGCGGCCTCAGTCCTGTCACTCCATTGTTTGGTGTTTGTCTATATTTGTGTCATTTCGGGGCAGGGATGGGTCCATTCTAATCTCTCCCAGAAAAGAGAAAAGCTTTCAACAGAACCTACTTATCGCGGCCAAGGCCCCGAATCTTATGACTGCGCTCCCCGTCGCCGAATGGCGGACCTCAAATTAAAAAATGTCCCCTCGTTCTTTCACCCTGCTTCACAGTGCATAGAAACATAAAAACATTTTGCGTTTTATGCTGAAAAAGTGCCACAAAGCGCTTCCCAGACGTGGCAGGCGTCATAGCTACTGATCAATGTGAAAATACTGGCTGCCTGATGCCGTGTGGCTCATGTCAATGACTCTCCACTAAAGTACCAGGATGAGAGAAAAAGGCCTTTTAGGAACACTAAACAACAGAGCAGGAGAAGCTAGCCCTTCATCTGCCCAGCTGGACTCCAGTAATCCCCAGGCTGTATCCGGCCTGTCATCTCTGCGTGAGGCCCAGGCCTCTTTAAAGGGGTATTATTCTCACACTGGGGTGTCAGGTGTACCTATACAGCCTGGGTACCTCCATTAAACACAGCTGACCTTTCGGTCACACGTGTAAAGCATCTGCCCTTATTGCGTGTGGTTACAGTTACTGTCTTAGACTGAAAATTTGTTACCTTCATACACTGGATGTCCTGCATACATCAGAAATTAGCCATAGCTAAAGCATATATAAACTGGCCATATATTTCAAGGCCATATATGTTCCATACACTTTCATAGTTTGCCATATAGAATTAAGATTTTTTTTCATACATTTTTATGGGATATTTAGCAGTGACGAGAGGCATGGAATTAGTTGAGAGGCTCGCTTTTCAACTGGCCTGAGATGTCCTCAGCCCTGTGCCCTGTGCTTCCTGGGATAGGAAGAGAGTCACTGTGACCAAGAACTGAATAAGCGATTATGGCAGATGGATGGATAGAAAATATGAGGCATGAGGAAGGGTGATGAGCTGCAGGAAGACTGATGAAAAATCTGTGGAGGGGAGAGAGGGGGACGATGGTCGTGGCTGTGGGCTGGAAAGAAAGAAGAGGTGTACAGACATTTATTGACAAAAACTGGATAAGTGCTTCTGGAAAATAGCGGGATGATGGATGAATGGTTCACGTTCGGAATAAGGCCTTTCACCCAGAGGCTGCAGCTTCCACTGAGACAAGAGACAGACCAGTTTAGCACTTGACCAGTGAGAATCCAGCTTAATAAACCAGCAATAATGTAAGCTATGTAAAGTAATATTGCATAAATGCCTCTGGAGGGCAAAAAAAAAAACATCCTCTATTTGTCCTGTCCACAGTGCCCTCCTGCTGTAATAAATCGCAGAGACATCCCCCTCTCCCTCCCTCGCAAACTTTCCTGTTTTCAGCTGTTTTTTTTTAATGGCAAAATGAAACCCGATGACTCATAACGGGGCACGTTCTCTAACTCATGCTCAGTATCGCTCTGGCTGCCTTCACCACCCCGTCGGTGGGGGTCTGAGCTCAGCGCTTTGCCTTTGCGGGCTTTTATCCGCTGAGATCTGACAGCCGAATGCACCCCCCCCACGCCCATCTTCAGATCTGACAGCCAATTGAGGTGTCAGTTTATTATTATAGCGGCCGCTACGTCACACATAAAGAAACCCAGCCTTTAAAGTTGGCATCTATTAAAAAATCTGTAATGGAACTCGGTATCTGCCTAAGGTTCTCCTTTACTCATCGATATGTGAGACAGGAAATGAGCAAAGAAGCAGCTGACGTTACCCAGATTTCAGGCGTCAAAACCGGCTTGGCACCGTCACCTCACGCCTTCTGGAGTCTGGGTCCGAGTCTCACCCTTGGTTTGGAGTGTGTGAAATTTGCATGTTAGATGATAGATAGATAGACGGACAAACAGACAGGTAAATAGGTACGGACAGTAGATTAAAAGAAATTGCAGGTTTACAGTAGCACACCACACACACACCACAAAAAAGACATTTACACATGAATAGGCAGTGTAATGAATAAACAGTGCGAGGAATATCAGGGAATGTGCTGCATGGAATTCCATAGTATTGGCTGAGAAATACTGCAGATAGAGTTGCTCAGAGGCTGGTACAGTGGATGAATGAATGGATGAATGAACGTTCACACTGTGTTCATGTAGAAAGACCTGGAGGAAACTAGTGCAGATACTGGGAGACGATAAAAACCAAAAGCACAGAACAAAAATGAAACCCTAACCCAGGGTGCGTCTCCCAAAAGCTCCCATTAGCAACTTCAGCTGCATGGTTCCAACTATGTAATTTCCTAAGATAGTTAGCAAGTATGCTTTTGGGAAATGCACCCCTGGGCAGTACAGGGCCTGGGTGGCAGCCTTTCGGCCACCTGGGGCCCAGCAGGCCACCTGCTTCTCTCACTTAGCATTATCGGGCCTGAAAGCCTGACTGTCATATACTCACACGCGGTGGCGATTGCTCTAAGAGTACGAGGGGAGCTCCACTTCCTCAGATATGTCAGAAAGTAAATGTTCAGATATATGCTATCGTATTGATATTGCTTTTAGCTAAAGCGCGTACAACTTCACGACAAGGTCATTCAGAATCAATGATTTATCGTAGACTGTCTGACGTGATTTTCTCCTCATACATTTCCGTGGCAGCACAGTGCATTAAACCCTATTGAAGCGCAGCTTCCATGGACTTCTATGGCACGGCACAGAATAGCTTTTTTTCCACTGCAGAGAAGCTAGATGCTTATTGGATAAGGGAAGCTCATCTTCTCTGGGAGTGAATGGAGCAGTGGGCGGGCAAGGATGCTGGGCTGGTGCATGATGATTGGAGGAACTGTCTAAAGGGTGGAGCCCCTTTTTGATAGACAGCAATTTTAAATATATGCTGGAATTGGAGCGATTTCGAGCTCAGTCCCATGCAATTGAAGTCGCGAGACAATCTGCTGCACATAGTGTGTTATTTGCTGGTAATATAAACATATATATAAATCATTCTTTAATAAAAAAAACATAATTATAGTGTTCTTGAGTTTGCTCCTTGTTTCAGCTTTGTAAAGTTTGTTCATTCATATATTATTCATATAATTATATGATGTAGGTCTAAAATGAGCTTCCCCTGTTGAAAGACTAGCAGCCACCACTGCTCACACGGCTCAGTGTTCCTTCCTCACCTTCTGCAGGAACTAACGTGCCCCCTGGTGGAGGCGGACGTCACGGTGACCCTGTGACCACCTCGCCCTGTCGCACCAGGGAAAGGGTTTGCATGTTTTTTTTTTTCCACCCGTTTTATTTTTAAACAAGCCAAACTGCCGCTTTAAATAACATCGTTCTCAGGTCCAGGCCGGCTGTCGACAGGGGCCGCACGGCGGGCAGGGAAAGGTCAGGCGGAGAGGAGCATGTCGTAACGACATGGAGGACAAACATGGCTCCTTTTCTCCCTGACGCTCGCTGCAGACATATTGTGAGGCGGGGTCAAAGATTGTTGAACACGCTCATGTTTGGAATTCCCCGGCTGCCAGACCACACACACTGAAGCAGAAGTGCCACTAGGGATTTTGGGCCCCTGAAAGCATATTTATTGGGTGCCCTAGTCAGAGTAATCCAATTATATTTGACCAGCTTTAGGGTCCCTGCCATTCAGAAGCACTGGGAATCACCTTAAATTTCCCACCCCAGTACGGCACACTGGCTCGCCAGTACGGCACACTGGCTCGCCAGCACGGCCTCCCACCATGCAAAGCTGGCTAACATAAGGGGTCACGTCTTGAGAGGGCCAACGGACGAATGGACAGCTACCACAGCCCGGTGGAAACGCACCGGCGAGTGATCGGCCATTTGCATGGCAAAGCCGAGACGGGGGATTAGGACCTGGACGCAAGGGCCCGTCTGAAGTTAAATCGCTCGGTCAAGTGATCGATTCAGTCTTTAAAGTTCGAAATGCTTTCAGCATCGTGGGAGTGGATGAAAAGTCCAGCTAAGGGGGAGAAAGACAACGGATATTCAGATTGAGAAAAAAGTCAGTTAAAATATACCATTAGATCAAACTGTATCAACAGCTTAAAAATCGCATTTATAGAAATGTGTGGCATGACCACGTACTGTTTTAGGCTGGTATTCAGGCCAATGTTTCTGTGCCTAGTGCCCAGTGGTTTCTGTGACGTATTCCGAGCTCACCATAACTCTGTACTGAACAGGCAACATGGAAGATAGGTGAATAGATGTATTATCGTCTTAAAATTTAAATAGAAAAACCCAGTAGTAAAAAGTAAAGTAATTTGAGATAACAATCTCATGTGAAACAATTCGAGTTTAGACTGAAAAGTCCAATTTAATTCCCTCAAGTGGTTAATTAATAACTGGCGACCGAGAAAAGATCAGGTCCAGGAAGGTGACCGCGCAGCCCCCCTGGACATGATTCCTCCTGAGGGCGCCTGTCCCGCTGGCTGAGACGAAGCGAGCGCGGAGCCGCGATCGGAGCCGACAAGCCGGCGGCGCGCCGAGGGGCGCGCCCGGTGAGTCAGCGGCTCGCGGCGTGCACGCTTCCTTCGTGCCCGCGCCCGCGCGCTTCAGTATGAGAAATGAACCATGACACCGTCAATAAAACAGCGTCCGCGGCTGTGTGTCTAAACCAGCGGGATCCCGCTGCTTCTTACGCCGCTATAACGGTTAACTGTGTAGCGCTCCAGTAACTGGCAGAGGGGCAGAACGCAGCTGGCGGGCGAAGAGAAGCGATACTTTGATCACCGAGTAATTATTCTGAGAGGAAAAGCGGCGTTACTTAAAAATGTGTGTCTTTCATAGAATAAAAGAGCAGAACGCACCTCTTTTACCATTATTTACAAAAAAACGTGACATGTATTTTTAGATTTAACCATTACATCGATTGGCTTTGGATAGGGACCTAACCATGCATTATGGGGTGACGGGACGGGGTAGAGTGCACAATTTTACCTAAACCACATGCGTTTGGCCTGCAGGAAGGAAGGCTTCAGACCCCCAGCTCTGGAGAGACATGATGCAAGAGTACTAACTAGAAAATAATCATGCCAGATGAACTAGTTCATTGAATTCTAAATGATCTGCAAAACTGTTAGATAGAACTTAAATAGTAAATGCATTTCGCTTCAGTAGGCCTACTGCATAAGTAGCTGAATCATGGATGGATGGATTTCAATCCCTTTATGTCCTGCGTGCATCAGTTCCTCAAAAGATGCTAATTTCATGCACTATTTATTTAAAACTTATATACGTTCTGCAATAACCTGGAGATCCTGAGGGTTGTTCGTATTTCTTTATAGACTTTTTAAAGCGGCGTGTGCTTTTGCAGACGCTGCTGACAGACAGAAAACATCCGTGTCGTCATTCGCTGCCTCAGCGAAAGTCGGCCGGCGTCACGCAGATCCGCGCTCTCGAGCCGTAACGTGCGCGGGCGAGCTTTTGTAGCGGGACCACGACGGGAGCGCGCCTGCTGTTCATAACCGCTTCTCGGTCGGATCAACCGTCCGTCTGCGTTTTGCGCCCGATTTACGCAGCCGGCGCACGTCCGCGCAAATAGTTAAACAAATCGCGTCATAAGCCTGCACCGGGGCTCTTTCAGACTTGCGAAAAAGCTCCATACTCCAGAAAAGTGACAGGGGTAAGTGGCTCTTTGTGAAAAAAGAAGCAGCCAATCAAAGACATTTAATTCTCTCCACATGGGACCATAACTGGGCTTTTATCTACCATTTATTCACACCTATTAATATCCCAGTGCACCTCTGCTGTACGCATACATTAGCGTACTTACTCTGACATCCTTGTGCATGATAGAGAGGTCTGTGCTCAGAGGGCATTCAAACCCACCTCACCCCCAATGGTTCTCCGGGTCTCTGGAAGTCCCACCCACACCTGGCCCAACCTGCATGCTAGAGAGGTCTGTGCTCAGAGGGCATTCAAACCCACCTCACCCCCAATGGTTCTCCGGGTCTCTGGAAGTCCCACCC
>JAODKN010000002.1:13522158-13541917 GCA_026774425.1 Petrocephalus zakoni
CCCCCCCCCCCCCCCCCCCCCCCCCCCCCCCCCCCCCCCCCCCCCCCCCCCCCCCCCCCCCCCCCCCCCCCAGAGGCTGTCTGTTGATGGCTCCTATCCCAGGTGACCTCACAAAGTCCTCGCTATTAGTCACAGAGCTACGCATTAGCAGGGCTGACAGCACCACTAGTGATGCCAGCTTCAAACTGGGGCATTTTGAGAGGAGGCTATATTTGGGACAGGGTCGTTTGGACTGCCTGGTGTCTGTCATATTCCGCTTATTAAATCAGTCTTGACTTAATGACAACAGGCTTTTTTTTTTCCCATCAGCGTAACACTGAGATTGGGACTCCATTGGCTCTGTGGGTCCATGTTTCAAACATCACACTAATTGGTTTGTCCAGGTTAATCTGAAGGTACGTTGAGCTGGTGATGTCAGAGTGACGAAGGTGAATGACAGACCAATGAGGCTTTGTGGGAGTGGCTCTGGGAGGCAGGAAGGAAGCACAGGAGAAGGAAAGAGGTGTTACATCTGGGGAAGGGCGGCAGCTTGGCGTGAGAGCGAGTGCGAGGAACTCCGGGGTTTGACCTCACAGCAGAAACACAGCACGCCTTCACTGCAGGATGCCTCTGTGGGCAGCACTTTTTTCCATCACATCTCCAGTGTTATGGGTTCAAATCCCACCTGCTCTATGTGTGGGCTTTGCAGGGCCAGCTATAGTTAGATTAGAATATCATTATAGTGCATGTACAACAACACTCTGTGCACCTCCCTCCAATGCCACATAATATAAAAGATCAATAAAATAAAAATAAATGAGAAGCACCAGTCACAGGGATAAGAATTAGCAGCACTACGTAAATTTGTTGTTTGGGGGGGTTAGGGTTAGGATTGGGTGCATACAGAATGCTCGTGGGGGTATGAGGGAGTCTGTTGCCCCATGCTAAGTTAAGATGACTGATGGGTTTGGGGTAGAAGCTACTCCTCAGTCTGGAAGTGCGGGGGTAAGTAGCCCTGTAGCACTCTGCAGAGGGGAGGGGGGTGAACAGGTCGAGATGGGAGGGGGGTGTTGGGTCACTGATGATGGAGGTTGCTCTCCAGAGGCATCGGGGGGCCTAGTTACGGAGGGCTGAAATCGTCAGTTTGCCTAGGTCCCCTGATAAGGTAGAGCCGGCCCGGGGGCTTTGCATGAACTGTGTAATGCAGAGCTTTGCCTAGGACCCAGCCCCTAGACACTAGGGTTTCCTCCTGGTGTCCAGCACAATGCAGTTATGGGTGACCAGATAATCCATGTCAGGGAGGGCACTATGAGTTACTGCAAGGTTTTACATACTGCTTTAACCTGAAAGGCTCCTGTGCTTGGCTAAATAGTTCAGTTCTTCCTGTGCTTTGACTGGTTCATTTTCTCGATTGAAAGACTCATCCAGCTGTTTCGCATACACACGCATAATTATAGGAGACTGACCAATCAGCACACAGCAAGAACTTAAGCACTTAAGTGAAATCAAGGGCCTTTTAATTGAAATGGTAGATTACAAATCTGGTCCTAGCTCAAAGTGTCCGGGATGACACGGATTATCTGGTCACCGTACAGGATAATCTGTGTATCTAAACTGCCCGCAGAGTACAACTGTGTAAGGGGATGTGCAGTAAGACAGACTGGCATCCAATGCAGGGTATTACCCCCAGCCTTGTGCTGCCTGGGATAAATTCCAAGCCCCCGTGACTCAATCCAAGATAAGGCGGGCAGGTGGCTGAAAGTCACAAGTGCTCAGCCCCGTCAGCACGCAGCATCCCCGACTCACACGTCTTTACGACTCACGATGCAATTCCCGAACGCGTCTTTACGTTGTGCTGCGAGCGCCTCATGACTCATGAGTCCAAAACGCCAACCCTGTTGTGTGGCTGTGTGGCAATAAAAGAATGTTGACTCTCTACATGCAACCCCTCCCCTCCCCCCACCCATCTCTCGATCCTTTATAGGCAGGCGTTAAGTCAGCCAATCAATTGCATGGTGGCCCTGGCAACGACTGATTAAGTGACAGAATGCACACATTATCTCACTTCGTGCTGCCTGGGATGTAAACCACTATAATAATATAAACGCTGCACAATTTGCTTGTAAGAAGAAACTTAGGGTTAAATCAATGAATGCTGATTGCTCCTAGTAGGAAATATCGACTATCTTCCATTTCATCGCTTTGTAAGATGGGGCAGATGGAATCCTTCCCGGAAAAAGCCTCCGAAAATGATTTTCTGAAGACGCAGATGATTTTATTTGTAAAAATCGTAGTAATTTTACCCATTTATATCCATTCATCCATCTTAGAACTGCTAATCCAGTGTGTGTGTGGGGGGGTAACAATACAACATAAGGCTAAACGTATACATACAGACACTCACACCAACACCTCCCCCTCCGTACGTGCTAAGGGTGTAATGATAGCTATGAAGCCTAACGGTCCTTATAGGATTCAGTTACTGTAGAAACTTATTTGAATATAGAGTACACATTCTGTGTTTTTCATTCTGGGTTTCCTTCCCTAACCTGCTGTCAGAGCAGCGCAGTTGAAGTGCCCCCCCCGGTACGCCTGGGGCTCAGTCGAACCCCAAGCCCGAGCAGAGTCCCTTCACTCATAGCTACTTTTGTCCGGTGCCTTTTCGATGTTACACGGCAGATATCGCCGTTTTATGCCAGCCCCCTCGCAGTTAAGTTGTAGGAAGTTGTCAGGTCATTAACGAGGTCCCCGCACCCTTCTTGAGCCGTACGGATGCCCGGCTACCTCCCCGACTCCTCACTCCATCCTGTCCCACGCAGCGTTCCCCCTCACTCCTGTGGGGTCCTTGATGACAGCTCTATTCCAGAGGGGCACCTCTGAGTGCTGTGTCTCGCTGGTCATCCCCCTGACATGGTGCGGAATCAGCTCCGGATGCCTTGGAGCACCTCGTACATTCACATCTCACTTTGCCCACTTTTAAAAAGTACAATTTTAACATATGTGGTGAGAGTAAAAATAAAAACAAATTGCACAGTGATGCCATTTTATTATTCCGCCACAAAAATTTAAAAAATACATGAGATAAATACTAAATGAAATTAAATGAAAATTAAGTAAAATTAAATTAAGCTACATAAAATGAAAATAAAAATGAAGGGGAAAACAGGACATAAGATTAGACTAAATACGATACTATGAATGTGTGATAAAGATGTAAGAATAACATCTTGAATGAATCCGTAGAAAAAAAGCTAAAGGAATCAGCAAGGCCGGCAGGTCAAGGTGTTTTTATCAGGCTGGCTACATAATACAAATCAATTCTACCTGTCTGTGATGTCTGCAGACCATAGTGTTGAGTAACTATGAGTACAATAAGCACAACATCTGACAAATAAAAAGAAACAGACACATATACAGCAGTGTCCACATGCATGGCAGGTGCATTGGCAGGACAGCCTCTCAGAGGGGTGCTTGTGGCAGCATTAGGGGGGTAATTAGTTTGTTAAGCCAGTCAACCTGGGCCTCAGGGACCCTCCCACCTTCCTACCTGAAGAAAAAATGTGGACTTCCTGGGTGATAAAAACATGGACAGTCAACTGACGGGGTAGAGAAGCACCATGTTAAGCCTAAACTGTCCCACAAGAGAAATAAAGTAGAGTCCATTATGGCCTTTCTGTGGCCACAGCATCTATGATTGATTGACATGTCACTGAACTGGAGCAAATATGCTTTTTTAGAATCCAGTCATCACAATACGAAGAGCACACGAGTGTCCCATGGACACCATGATGGGGGAGACAAAAAGAGGATTTTCCCCACGGGGTTAATAAAGTGTCACTATTCTCCTAACTGGCGACTGTCTTGTTTGAAACTGATGTGTTGGCCATTGTCAGATGTAAATATCTGCGATGGAATTTTTGCCACATGAAACCTAAAAAGAATGGTGTCCAGCTGGGGCAGCGTGCTTTAAGATGAGCTCTGAAGGCTTCGATATAAACAGAGCCAATCTGAGTGGTAAATTCCGCTTAACGCCTCGCCATTAAACCCATATGAACCAAGCTGCCTCTCTGCGGGGTCTCTGCGAGACAACTCATTTTCTAAAGCAGCCCAGGTAATTGTTTGGGCCAGCGTAACCCGATCATTTGGGGTTTGCAAAGTAATATGATTTTTAAAAAAGCGGAACTCCTGTATCTTTTACAATTCAGGCAGATGAATTGCATAGCTGAATATTATTTAAAAACCACAAAAGAATCAGTAATTTCTCTTGTGGTGAACCTACAAAGAAGCGCTTATATGAGTGATGATTGCATTAGCCGTATTGCACACCTGAGGATGTTCGACTATACAGACTGGTTTAGGCTGGTTTCGATAATTCCCGTCAAGCTGCGCATGAATTGCAACTTGGCATTTGAGGTAAACATTGCGGCTTCATTGGACACTGATGTGTTGCCTGAGTGACAGGAGATGGGGGAAAAAGGCAGGAAAATGGCATGACCTGTTGCTGTTCATCTAACCAGTGGTAGCTCCAGCATACTCGGTACCTTGTGTGATATTACGCACTGCTAGTGTGCGGGGCCAGCGCAGTTGGTTAAAGTTGATGCTCGGTGTGAGGGATGCACACCCTGGGCAGTTGCCCATCTTTCCCTTGCCATCATCCACCACTGCACCTGACTCAAAGTTGGAGGGGTGCTGGTGCTGATGCAAAGCCTAAAAGAATAAGCCCCGGCCAAGAATCACAGACTTAAAGGGGTGCACATTTAAAGGGAGGGTGCGCGTAGAGTGCTCCTTTGCTGTTAGCTCCCAGGAGCCTGTTTTCAGTGGCCGCAGTGACACAGTCACAAGCAGGTCTTGATCAATGACGCGGTGAAGTCTTTGAGCTCAGCCGATTCAACTCCCACCACTGGAGTGGGCGGCTTGTCGCTATGTTTGGGGACAAGTCATCGGCGGGGGCTGGACCAGCGCTTTTTGCAGGCGCGACGCGTCCTCGGAGTGGCACCCCCCGCTGATGCAAATGGCCAGCGGCTCAGCGTTCGATAACCGTCGGAAGCGTGCTGGCCACCGTGGTGTCCGTGCACCGAGACCCCCCCCCCCGCAAAATGGAAGCATCGGCGCTAATGGGCAATCGCCTGTCTCCCAGGGTCAATGAAGCATGAGTTGCACAGGTGCATGTGCATGTGTGTGTGTGTGTGTGTGTGTGTGTGTGTGTGTGCGTGTGCACTAGCTTCCACGGAGATGCGGGCCCAACCGTGAGTCCTCTCGAACCAGGGAACCTTGACGAGACCCGTCCACGTCATGTTTCCATGGATACGCGACGGCCGGGGCTGAGCGATGAGAAGGACGGAGAGAGAAAGAAGGGGAGCAAAAAAAAACCAGGCGGTGTAAGGAAGGGAGGAGAGGAGGGCGGGGGGGGGGGGCGAGCTGAGGTAATTATTGGCCCCCCCCCACCACCACCACGGTCCCACAGGAGGGACCTTCGTGACCCTGTGTGACGGCAGCACTGACGTCAGCCGCAGGAAAGCACCAGGGGTATTTTCATCAATTTTCTTAATGGCTGCCCCCCCCCGTCACGCTCGAGCAGGGAGCTGGGCGAGGAAAAAACACGTGGTAAGTCTTCACTTCCCCCTGGATTCCGAGATAGTCTGGCCTGTTTGCTGAATGGGGGGGTTCTTCCTCTCTGTTTATTTTGTGTAGTGACAATGTAACCTTTCTGAGACTGGCCTCTATAGGTGTCCTGCTAGATGTTGGGAGGCCAGCGGCCTCTGTGTGACGAACGCTTTGTTTTTCTTTTTCGGCCTCCGTTGATGTTGGCGTCACGCGACGACCTTTCCCACTCGTGGTTTGTCTTCCGACACCCCCCTACGCACACCAGGTCACGCGGCTTGGCTAAAAAGCGTTTCATGAATTCGACCGAGGATGAGTGGCTCACCTGCCTCAGAGGCACGGTGAGTCACCCGGTCTTTACGGATTGAATGACAAACAAACGGGTAAACAGACGGACTCTCAGCAAAGCCGCAGTGCCCACTACTGTTTATGGGACTATGGCTCCTCAGGGATGCAGGGCTTTGCGGCCAGTAGCCAGCTAATTGGGGAACTTCTTCTGGCAGACTTTTCCCCTTTTTTCCTGGTCCAGAGTTAGGTTTAGGGTTAGGGTTAGATTTAGGGTTAGGGTTAGGTTTAGGGTTAGGAGCTAGGAGGAAGCATAAATGTGGCCACTCCAGGGGTCCTCATGGGCTAGGGTGAGAGACACTGGCATAGAGGACCTTAGCTGTGCCTGGCCATTTTTTTGCCCCAATGCATTTTGTTCTGTGTGAGTCAGAGGGACACAGGTGCTGTTTCCTAAGAAACCCAGGGCCAGCTTATCACTATTTAAATGACGCAGCTACACTCAGGAAGGTGCTGGGACGGGTCTGAAGACATCCTGAACGCTCTTTCTTCCACTGGAAGTCATGCAGCACCTGCTCAGGTTTCACCAAAACAATCTGCTCTGGTCTCAGAATCGCCTCCCGTCCGTGCAAAACCCGGCGGGCAAACGGTGCCCCCCGTAAGCCGGGACTAGACTCACCAGCAGGAGGGGCTTACCCTGAATGCTAACCACAGCACCTGTCCCATTTTGCGGATCCGCGGGTCACGTTTAAATAAGTAAGAAAGTACTTCAGAGGAACGGCAAGAAAGCATGAGGGAGGAATGCCTATGCAGAAATGTTGGACTGGAAAGGAATCAGAATCAGGTTTATTGGCTAAGTATGTTCACACACACACACACACACACATAGGGATTTTGTCTCCAGATGTCAATGGCTCGCATACACACACTACATACACTGAAGTTGGTACAGCATAAGACATAAGTCGCAAACGGCACAGTATAGAACAGGTCATATAATCGAGTCCTGGGGAAGTCAGCTGCATGGACCCCTGCTTGTACTGCTCAGTAATAAAGGAGCCATTAGATCTATAGCACAGGAACCCAGTCTAAGAGGAAAAGTCCTCAAGGTGGTCAGAAGGCAATGTATCATCCTCTTGTTCATGGAGGAGCATCAGGAAACTATAGAATGTTTCCTAATAAATATGTATTTATGTATCAAACTAAAATAAACTTTTAACAAATAGGTTCACTTTATATGTCCTCTGTGTAAAGTACAATAAAATTCATACTTGAGTACTTCCTGCAAACCAGAGAGTTAAATAAACACAATATATACAAGAAAATATTCTGTAGTAAATGAAGTTTTTGTACCTGTACAGTTCCAAAACAGATGAGATTTAATTTAAAATACAGTTTATGAAGTTTAGCCCAGCCTCGTGATGAGGTGGTGGCTCACCAGGAGAGGCTCCCGCCTCTTTTGCTGTTATACGCCCCAAGCACTTCACTGCCTGACAATTCTGTAAAATGAAAAAAAGATGGATGGATAGATGGATGGATGGAAAGGTGCCTAAGTACAGACCGGCACTTCCATCACACGCTGGTCGCTTTTGCTCCTTCGCCATTGGCTGTCTGGTCATTCTGCCCAAAGAAAACCCCTCCGCAGCAGGAGAATTTCAAACCTGTTATCCGTTACCTGGGAAACACAGCCCTGCATCGAGAGGCTCCGGGCCCCGCGACCGAAACGCCAGCGCAGGCCCAGGTTTATATATTAATATAATGATACGCCTGGTAACTACAATGTATCTGTTGACACAATACCGCATGTTTGGGGAAATTGTCTGTGAGATTGGGCTGATCCTGTACGTGACCGAGCCTGCGGTCTGGGTATCTGTGCTATGAGGAGGCGGGTTCGAGGCTGGGCAGCTGGAGGAATAGATTAGAACAGGGTCAGCATGATAAAAAGTAACAGAAAGCTGCTGTTTCCCGGGAAAAAAAACCTCCATCAGTGATGATACTGGGGAAATAACTAATCATTAATAACTGATTATTAATCATTTCCAGTTTTTTATTACCTTATGCATTTTATTTTTTTGTGTGTTGTATTCCTATTCATTGGTTTTTATTTTGCCTATTTTTTGATTGTTACTAAATTTGTCTTCTGTTTGTAGATTCTCATTGCTTCGTCACGTGTTCTTTGACCGACACCTTAGTCGTGCATTTTATACCACCTCGCTGTTATCGTTTCTTATTTAAAACCCATATGTGAAGCACTTTGGACTGCATGTTGTGTATTTAAAGTGCTATACATTTGTTTGTATCATTATATATTACTAGAAAAAAGATTATTATTATTATAATAATTGGACCCCCAGAGGTTTATTTTCTCCCTGCTTGGGAGTTTTTGGTTCCTCTCCTCCATTGTCAATTGGCTTTTTCTGTCTTTTCTCTTGTCTTTCTTTCATTCTATGTATTTCATTTTCTCTGTTCCACTCCGTTTTGCATATATCACTGTATTCCAACACACCCATGTAAAGCGCCCTGGGACACCTCTGTAGTGAACGGCTATATAAAAATAAACTAAATTTTAATGCTTGTTATTCGGTTAGTATGGAGCAGCGTGTAAGGTGATTCTGCTGATCATAATTAACATCGTGGCCACAGCTGCTTCGTAGTGTCTTGATGGAAGAAATAAGAAACCCACTTGGGGTGCATCCTTCCTCATGTCCAGAACTTCCTGGGACAGGGTCCAGGCCCGTCATAATTGGGGTTGAGGTAATCGAAGATGGATGGATGAATGGATGGAAAGACCAATAATTCTTGGCCTTCTGCCCAGGTAGTATGGATGGGGAGAGTATTTGTCTTGTCTAACAATTAGTAGAACTGAATGCTAACCTGTTACTGTTAAACTGAAGTTTTATGTTTCACTGGGAGTATGGAACCATTTCCAGTTCCTGAATTCCCAGGGCACATTAACAGGCACCTATACATCCAACATAAAAAATATTAAAACATAAGACTAACGTGTCCTCAAATTGCACCTTACTGTATAATAGCGTATCTCAGCTTGTGGCTTTCACCATCCGGTCTAGGGTGTCCCCTGCCTTGTGTCCTGTGCATTCTGGGATAGCCTCCAGGCTCCCCGCAACCCTGTACTGGAGAAGCAGCCATGGAAGATGGATGTGTGTTTAAAAATGTGCTGTTATAAGTTCATTACATCACATTGATTTGAACTGGTGATGTTCTGATCACAGACACAGTGTGTCTCCCATTCCCATTGGGTAAGACACACATTTTGGTTGGAATGATGGAGTGAAGTGTTCATGCAGTGTCACGGGCCGACTGGCCGCTGCCAATGCCTTCTGGAATGCCAGGGCCATGGGGGGAGAGGGGCTCTCTGTTTACCAAGCATACGGGGAACGAGGTCAATTGACCTGGTGGATTGTTATAATACACATAGTAATGCAATGTAAACTCAATCAAAGCCTAATGGGGGGTGCTGAAAGTGGCCACAGGCCTGGAACAACCACTGATACTCTATTAATCACAGCTCTTTACTGGACCTTAATTAGAAAGGGTCCAGATTGCCCTCAGACCTCCACACTCTGCTGCAGGGGGGGATAGCAAGACAAAGGACCCCCCGCTTTGTAACAGATGAGGGCATGGAGTCTGTGGCATCTGGCCATGGCACTGGCAGAACCCCCCCCCCTCCAAAGATACATGTCACACAGTCCAAGTTGAAATCTCTGAAGCAGACAGTGGACTATGTGGGGAGCTGGGGGGGGGGGGTGAAACTGTCACAGGTGATCTCAACCTCCTGTTACACGCAGCAGAGTCAGTGCAGCCAGCCTCTGCTTTCCTCCACACAATGCATGCTGGGTAGACAGGGTCCCGTCGCGTACGTCACATCAGATGAAACCGTCCGCCGAACGAAAAACGAATGTAATGCGATACTGCTTTAATGTAAGGATATTGCTTCTTGAAATTAATCATTATCTCATCTAATTACAACACTGCCGTGCAATTTAGAAATATTCTCGGATGCCCTGAAATTAAAATTTGTCCTTTTATTATTGTGCCGGTTTGGAACATTGTTAAGTACCTGTTATCGGCAGCAAGCAGAGTCTAAGACACCAGGAAACAAAGTGATTCTGGGGGCTTTCAGAAGGGAAATTCATCACAGTGGGACGCATAATGCATAAATTAAGCTTTTGTTTTTTTTCTTTTTAAATGAAGTATACATATCTAGTGAAACTAGAACGGCTCGTCGGCTAAACTTTTTCTGAGACCACGATAAGGTTCTCATAATTTGTGGCCCACTCCTTCATCGAAAAATACCTCCAGGGTTCCTACATAGTTATGGCAGCTCTCCTGGACTGTCAGCTGTCCTGACAGGTCATGTGTAAGATGAAAAAGTTCCAAAATGTCTTCACATGGCATGTGTCCCGGTGCCGGCGAGAGAACATAGCACAGGCCACTCAGGAACGGCGTGTACCTTGACAAGGTATTGTCAAAGACTCACCGGGGGTAATGGGAAGTATTTTTGAGTATCATGAGTACACCATCAAGGTGCATAATGACACCTCTACACTCAAATCATCACAAATCCCCCACCACGGTTTACGGCTGGCAACAGACATTGTGCATTGAAGGCATTCTCTCCGGATATGGGGAAAAAAGGTGAAAGATGACTCATCAGAACATAGTACTTTTTTCCCCCGACTGCACAGGGGTCCAGGATTTGTGTTCCTTACTGCAGGTTATGCATCTCTGCACATTGACCTTGGATACAAGCAGTTTCCCATCGGTGGCCTTGATATAAAATCCAGCTTTGCGAAGCTCACGACTTACAGTTTTTTTGTTGCGATTGGGTCAGAGAGGTGCTGACTCAGCTTCGCTGGTAATTTCTGAGGCAGCAGCATCGTGGCATTTAGCCACTGTCCCTTTAAGAGTCTGAACCTCAACCTAATAGGACTTTGTTGCTGTCCATGTAATTACTATTTAGTTTGTTGAAATCTGAAGTCCTTCGTTCGCTTTTCATTTTTGTCTTTTTGTAATATACATGTATATCAGTCCATCCATCCGTCATCTGTAACCACTTATCCGATACAAGGTTACAGCGAGGCTGGCACCTGTTCGGTCTCCACGGCTGGCACCTATCCCAGGAACAGCAGGTCATGTGGCAAGGCGACCCTGGATGGCATGCAGACCATCTCAGGCATACACACACACACACACACACACACACACAGGTTTGTAATTCTATTTTTGTGGGGACTGTCCATTCATTTCTATGGGGAAAACTCTGATCCCAACATGACAACCTTAACCCCTACCCAGCCCTAACCTTAACCATGAGTAACCAGACGAAATATGAGACTTTTAGTTTTTTAGTTTTTCGATTGCAGTCACAGATCTTTGTGAGGACCGGAAAAATGGTCCCCACAATGTAAAAATACCAGGTTTTTATCACATTGTGGGGGCCATTTGGTCCCCACAAAGTGATATAAACATAAGCCACACACACTGAGTTTGGTTGGGGCCCCATCCTGGGTTGTTCTCTCACTTGCGCCCGTAGCCTCCTGGATAGGCTGCTGCAGAACCCCCAAGACTCTGCATTGGATGAGCAGTTTCAGGAAATGGATGGATGAGGTGCAGCTGACCAGTCTGCAGCATCTGTGTGCAACTATCATGTCACCATGGACCACCATCTCTGACCAATGTTTCAAGCACCACGAAGCAGAATTTTTCATAGAAGATTAAATAAAAGTACAGATACAACACCAAAATGTTACTCAAGTAAAAGTAAAAGTCACCCAGTACAGTACTCCTTGAGTAAAAGCAAAAATACCTGCTTAAGTAAAAAAGTACTATACATTCAAATCTAGTGATTTTACAACAAGCAACCTATCCAGTTAAATTCATTCAAGACTGCATTATAAGTTACAATACAGCACATTAAGGAAAACTGAGTCACATATTTTCTTTTTATTTGGAAAAAGCATAGGAACTTGCCAAGTTTGCTGCTACAGAATAGCAGGTATCACTATTTGATTCTGTGGAAAGTGAAAGATCGATCTACGGGATGTAAAAATGGATTATAAGCATTTTGTGGGCCGATATTTTTAGGCCTCTTATGAGTGGTGAATGAGCAGACCAAAACCCTTGTCCAGCACTACAGAAAATGACTGATCGTATGGTGCAATCAGCACCATTATTTCAATAGCAGCTGTATCAGACGGCAGTTTCGGTATGTTAACCAATATATAGTGCATCCCTACATATTGATATATAAGACAATATATACATATAAGACAATATGCAATGCATCATACTGATACTACTACTACTAATACTACTACTACTAATAATAATAATAAGAAGAAGAAGTAGAAGACAAAGAAGAAAAAAGAAATATATTGCTCAGGAATTGTGAGAGAAAATCGAGATCTTGATTCTGAACGAAAAAAATCATACATGTATTTCGTATTTCACCCAGAATCGTACACAATGTATATATACAGAGTATATACACACACGCACACACTATATAAAATGTAATCAGAGGCACATGACCAACTCTCTGTAAAATGCCGGTTTTAAGATGGCTTGGACCCCGTTATCCTCAGCTTCGGTACTTTACTGAGTTTTGCTTATGGAAAAGCCCCTACCAGGACTGAATCACACTGACCCCCCCCACCACCACCAATTCCAGACACCCACTCCTCGCTCTGCGTCTCTGCCAAAATCGCCTCACCAATACCAGCCCCCCCACCCCTTATTGGCCTGTGAGCTCCTGCTGTTGGTGGTAGGGTGTGTGTGGAGGGGGAGCCAAGCTGGGGATTAGAGCTAATTGATCTCCTCATCCGCTTTTCAGTTTTGAAAGAGAGGCTTAAAGAAAGGCCTGTGTTAGTGGCGGCAAGCAGGCAGTGTGCTGCCTCCTCTCTGATGGCCGGCCTAATGCGTCCACCACAGCACGCTAATGCGCCTCTTTTACGCTTCTCGTAAACTCGGTGTGACCACCTCTTCAGAAAGAAAGACAAAAGAATATCAACTAACGAGAGAAATATACACAGTCTTCTTGCTGTAGACCTTGGATAATTCCACCACGTCATAGAAGCCTCGACTGATTAATAGACTGTCAACAAAATGCCCTTAAAAAACATCACACTGGTGATCTTCTGCTTTGTCCCCCCCACCCCCGAATCTCTACCTGTAATCTCCTCACCCATCTCATTTTGCTACCTGCCTCGAAAGGGCCCGCCTCGCCACCCCTTTCGTCTCAGCTGACGCCAGTCGGCGAGGATGCGGAAATCGGGCTTTGCATCAGGTTTAGATATTTCTTCTCCTGCCCTGCCAAAATAAACTTTTTGGGGTGACCTCTGGAAGCAGTTGTGGGTGGTTGGGGGGGCCCAGAGTCCAGTTCCAACTCGCCGGAGGCATTCTGGGCAGGGGTCACTCCGATCCCGTGGATCAATTTGTTGCATGGGGGCCAAAAGGGGGGAGGGGGGATGGACTCCTCGCCGGCACGACATCCACAGAGCCGGCATGCCTTTGCGCTCCCTCAGCCACAGCCCCCGAGTGCCAAACCAGCATCCGACTCCGCCACTGCCGGGATGACTCAGCCCCTCCATTGCGGCAGCCTTTCGCCGCGTTACTCGAGGTGCCTAAATAAAACCTCATTCGCCGAGATGCGGGCCAAAAAAGCAATTAACAGCTGAAAATCACTGCTCGAGTACCGGCGCTTACGCACTTGCACGCTCGCTCCAACGGCCCATCCCTGTAATGTTTCTCTTTATCTGTCTTTAATTTTTTGGATGTTGATTCCGTGTTTTCATTCCACCCTTAATAACAATCGGGAAGGCAGGAGAGCCGGGGATTCTGAAATACACTTTTAATTAATGTGGATTAATGTCTCCAGCTTGTGCATGGGAAATATGGGGAGGGGAGAGGCATTAGAATATTTTTGTTTCTACAGTCAGAGAGCAAATAATCTATCATGTAACTCGCAGGAGGCGCCAGCCATGTGATAAGATGCCTGAAGGCAGAATGTGTTCGAAACATCTGTATGCCGCAGTATGCTTAACCAGGTGATGTGAAGATCAGGAATAAGCCACAGCCAGACGCTTCAAGGCTTAATGATTACATAATAATCATGAAAACAAAAATCAATCATCCTGACTGCTATGTGACTCAGGGCTTGTACTGTAGCCAAATACCTCCAGGTCAGGGGTTCAAAATCCCATCCCCCACCTGCCGTGGTGGTGTGAGGTTTCCCTTGGGCTCTTGGGCTCCTTCTTGCAGTTCAGTGAGCTGACATATCTCTATCACCTGTAGCGCGTGACCAGCCATGGGCTGGTGTCCCAGTCAGGGTGTCCCCTGCCTTGAATTTCCTGTAATAAGATCAATGACCCATCTACAGCCCTGGACCAGGTACTCAGTTGAAAACTGGATGGAAATTCATCACTGACAATACTAAACATCTCAGTGAAAAAATCCCCTTAAACACCCCATTTACCTGGAAGTACTTCCTGTCTAAATTAACCAGGACACTAAACTGCCATGCAAAACAGCAGATCTCAGCCCTCCGATGTTTTCCGACATCTCTGTGGACAGGATTTGATGTCCCTGGGACACCAGACTGGGTCACGTCGGCGTGATTGCGCCCGCGGCATCTGCTCGGCATGAATATCCAGCCGTGGCAGCTTTTAGATTGGCGTGACTAACCCGGCAACCAGATGGGAGGTGCATTCATAATGCATCTCACAGGAATGAAAATAAAGCTGTTTACCGGATCGCCAGGGGAGGGAGCGGCCACACACACGTAGCTCCCATGTACACAAGGGGCACTAGCACCCGCAGCACCGTTATGCTGTGCTGCAGTATCCTGTCCCAGCCAATTACAGCGACGGAGAGCCGTGGAGACCGAACAGCCAGCGGACCAATTCAAGTGCCCCGAAACGACTTAAACAGCGTGCAGGGCCCAAAGCAGTGGACAGAAATGGGCAGTCCAACATTTCAGGAAATTAGGTTAGAGCTGCCTTCAGTCTCAGGAGGGAGAACTGCTTTGTTGTTGTTGTGAGCAACACATTTCTCTGCAGTAAATACCTGGTTGTGAAAAAGTGCGTAATTATAATCTAGCTGCATTTAATCTGCTCAATGTCCTCAGCTCAGGTGAAGAATACTGCTGAAGATTGAAGCTGGAGGTGGTCAAACCGGAAAATGAGTGAGGGTTTGGGGTGGGACTAGGACAAGGACATGGGCTGGGACAAGGGCTGGGACAGGGACTTGGACAGGAGCTTGGACAGGGGCTGGGGCAGCAACTTGGACTGGGACTTGGACAGGGGCTGGGGCAGGGACTTGGGCTGGGGCAGGGACTTGCACAGGGGCTGGGACAGGGGCTGGGGCAGGGACTTGGACAGGGGTTGGGGCAGGGACTTGCACAGGGGCTGGCACAGGGACTTGGACAGGGGCTGAGACAGTGACTTGCACAGGGGCTGGGACAGGGACTTGGACAGGGGCTGGGACAAGCCAGGCAAGTCAAATAAAAAACGTTCACTCATGACAGGAACATGAAGAGTTAGCATATATGCAGAAGAAAAAGACAGAAACTTCAGGAACAGGCAAACTGCTTGGCTTTAGAGTCTGTTATTTGCCTTCCCAGCAAAAACTGGACGAGCCATTTAAACCACCACTCAACGTGTTCCCCCTCAGCCACCCCAAGCCAGCTGCCACGCAGACACAGGACCATGAGACCTGAATCAGTCTAGGCACAAATTAAAGGTTGAGATCGTTTTTTCCCCTTGGGATAATGAGCTTGTTAGGCTGGTTGGAGGTGCTCACGTTTTCACTGAGATGTCATCACTGAGTTTATATACCATCAGCACCTGATGCCAAAACTCCGGAGCGAGTCAACCTGGTCATGGAGTGTTCTGGTACCCCCGCCCTCTTCCCCCGTTGAGACCGCCAGACCCTGCTACAGCATCACCGGATCAGGTCTAGCTCCTTGATTAGCGTTTGTGACAAACGGGACCACGGTGAGTAATAGTTACACCGTCTCCGTGGTGACTCAGCTGCCATTCAACCCCCCAACCCCCCATGCAGAGGGGCTCGGAGCTGAACAGCAGCTACATACGAGAGCCAGTCATAAAGGCGCAGAGCCATTATATGGTTTGTGGCCAATCGAGACAAAGTCAATCCGAATGCCGATATGAATGGCTCTGGCCTCTGGCTGCCTTGCTGGCCGAAGTTACATGTTTACGTAACCATGACACATCAGAGCCGAATCACCTGACAAAACCGGACATGTCCAGTGAAGTGTACCTGCACCTGTGTTAAATAATTCATGATGCGCTTTAATACGAATTAAATCTCCTTTCCTGCTACCGGCTGAAGTGATGCCAGCTCCTCCCAGCTGGCTAAACGTTTGACAAGGGCCTGAAAAACATAACAAAAAAAATCATTATCTTTAAAACTTCCAGCTTGTGAAAAAAGTTTATTTTGATGTGGCTGTATCTGTAGATGGTGTCATTTAGATAGTATATGTATCTTGCGTTTTCCCCAAATGGAAACCTGGGTGATGAATAGAGACTCCAGTGGGCGGAGCAGACACATGTGGGAGGAGCCCATCAGCTGGCCCCTTCCCAGCCTGAGCCACAGACGTCTGGCACCAGCGTCACACTGTGTTTCTTTTCTCCAGCTCTGGCCACAACTGCCCTGCTGCCACTGTTGGGGACGACATGTGAGGCCACTCTAAAGGCGGGGGCAGAGGGCTGCTGGGGGCTGCTGGGGGCTGCTGGGGGCTGCTGGGGGTGGGGGATTCTGCACTCTTTGACGTCACTCACACCCACACGTTCCTATCTCTTGTCTGCGTGCTGGAAAGAATAAACCACTAAGTGTACCGGGTATGCCTTGCAAATATGCATCGATTCTTGGGCCCACCCACCCCCTTTCCTCCGTGGCCTAGGAAACAGATTAAAAGCGCCACAAATAAAGTCACATGCGTCTGTGGTGGCAGGCATCAGCACCCTGCTGCTTTATCTCGCTCATCAGAGGAGGTCCCCGAATGTGAGCGGTGCTTTAAAAATGCCTCATTACCCCCAAAGGCGCATCCTTCACAGCTAACAGCCAGAGAAGCTTGTCATTTTCTGCCGATGGCCGACTCCCCCCCTTAAAAGCGCACATCTCCTAACATTACGTCACATTAGAGATGGAGTGTAACAAAGCTAGGTGCTCGTGACTGTGTCGCGTGTGTGTCCGCCATGGTCCGGCGCGTCAGTGGCGGCTCCGATAAGATGGCTGGCAATCAACTGGACCTGTAACGATGCTGGCAATTAAATCCGCTCGCTGTGAAAGGTCAGCCGCATCCTTTACTGCGAAAAACACCTGTGACCGCCGGGCGAGGTGGTCTCTTGGATAAACGGATGTGTTTACTGTCCAGTAGGCAGAGCGGGAAACAGGTTGGTGTGGTCCCAGGTCTGGCTGATAAAATCAGGCTGCCCTCGAGTCTCTGGCTGGGACCCGGTGCATTTACAGGCCTCATAAGGGGTTTATAGCGGCAACCTGTGATGAGGAGGGCAAGGAGCTAGACCTGCAGCAGGATGGCAATGGGACCAACCCTCCGCAGGGGATGGTACCGTCACACCGCAGAGTCATAAAATCCGACTCACATACTACCGAAAGGCATATTTCCTAATGAATGATGGGTAACAACTTCTGGCTGGAGGGGCTGAACGATCAAAGGCGGCTGAAGCCCTTGTGTTGCTGAGCTGCTGCGGCTCCAGCCAAACCCATAATTAGCCATGATTGCTTGTGATTGAGCTCTCAATTGACTTCAAGCAGCAAAAACATTTCTGAATCTGTTTCGAGAGATACCCGGATAAAAGAGCGGCTGGGAAAATGGTTGATTATGTCCTGTTAACAATTGGCACAGGTGGCAGCACTATAGTCTCAGTTCTCGAAGGTTGAGGGTTCGAGGCCCACCCCTCTGGCTTCTTTTCTTAGTCTAAGGCCATCTCTGAGTTAACGATACTTTATTTAGTCTTTGTACAAATCCAGGTGCATAGGGATTCTTTGGCTTCCCTATATCCCATGATCCTTTTTCGTGAGAAAAAAAATATAGAGGTCAGAGGGTGTTTATCAATTCCAAGAATGCCAAGAACGTACTTCTGTTCTTGGCAAAAGATAGAAACTTGGAGCGTGATGAATTGTGGGATTGTTCTCATTGGCCAGGATGACAGACTGGCAGCCTGTCCAGGGTGTCCCCCGCCTCGTGCCTTGTGACAGACCAGTGGACCGTCCAGAGTGTCCCCTGCCTTGTGCCCTGTGATGTACCAGTGGCCCATCCAGGGTATCCCCTGCCTTGTGCACTGTGATGGACCAGTGGCCCATCCAGGGAGTCCCCCGCCTTGTGCCCCATGATGGACCAGTGGCCCATCCAGGGTGTCCCCCGCCTCGTGCCTTGTGACAGACCAGTGGGCCGTCCAGAGTGTCCCCTGCCTTGTGCCCTGTGATGGACCAGTGGCCCATCCAGGGAGTCCCCCGCCTTGTACCCTGTGATGGACCAGTGGCCCATCCAGGGTGTCCCCCGCCTCGTGCCCTGTGACAGACCAGTAGGTCCTCCAGAGTGTCCCCCGCCTTGTGCCCCGTGATGGACCAGTGGCCCATCCAGGATGTCCCCCGCCTCGTGCCCTGTGACAGACCAGTGGGCCATCCAGGGTGTCGTCCAGCTTGTTTCCTGGGATACGATCCATTAAGTAAGCCCTTCCATACATCAGAGACCATTGAATAAGTGAGTGCAGAATATATTTATGTAACAAAATAACAAACTGTCCTTAGTAAAGTTTTTCAGGATTAAATTGGGATGAAGCACCTATACTTTGATTGAAGAAACCCCACGCAGAAACCCAGTGGGCATTAAGTCTCATTGTTGTGCCAGAACACAGTGAGTACAATTTACATTTTGAATGGTTCACACGTCCTCAGTGTCAGGCAGCTGTATCAGCTGGGGTCCCTCGCAAAATGGTTTTACCCTCTTGAGAAAAATGCGGACAGGTTTATCCCAAAGTGTAAAATTCTCCCTAAGAATATATATATATATAAAAAAAATTTTCTGTGGGACTAGACGGATGACATTTTTAAAACTTTTCTCTGGGCAAGATGGTGAGGAGAGCCTGACAGAGGAATGGGTGGACAGAGATGGGTTTGAGAAGAAGATGACAGGAATGTTAATGTATTCTGTGTCAGCAGGAACAAATTGTTGAGATAATCAGGTGCTGGGCTGGGGGAGGGGCTATGCTGCCATGACCGATTGGACAGGCTAGTCTAGAGGATAGGTGGAGTCACTTTCATAAAAGGTATAAATAGCCAATCAGCTTTCATCTGGGGTCAATGATCCTGTAGGTTGGGGTCAGTGACCTTGGAATCATGGAATTGCCCCTATTTAAAAGCAATGTCCCATAACCCTCAGTGCATGGCTACTCCCTCAGCTCCCCTCCCCCCACCCAAAACGCACGACCAGCATGCCCACGTCCCAAAACGAAGCAACCAACTACCGTTACCACCCCCCATCCCCCCCGCAATAGGGAGGCTTTCCCTCGCTGATGTGGGTCAGCACTTTTTTGTTCACAGATAATACCCCTGAACAGGAGCAGAGCAGGTCTGAATCGACGGGTGTACCTTCATGACTCTGTGGGGGTGTCAGAAGTCTGTCTCATAAAGCGGGGATGTGCTCTGGGAAAGAATGAACCTGGATCAGATAGAATATACTGGTGATGGGGGTGGCAGGGCAGCGCAGCAATTCGGGAATGTGGGCTGAATGTCGGGAAACACACGTATTGTGCTGGGTGTCCCTGTCATGTCAGAGAAGCCTGGCAGAGAGATGTAGTAACGGGGGGGGGGGGGGGGGGTGGGGGATGAA
>JAODKN010000002.1:13550401-13561164 GCA_026774425.1 Petrocephalus zakoni
GTGATTGGTTGATTAGATAATTGCATTAATGAGAAATTGAACAGGTGTTCCTAATAATCCTTTAGGTGAGTGTATCTGCTCATGAGCACCTCCTTCTGGATGGTCGGGGGTCAGGATACAGCATCCGCAGATCTGCGATGTCCTGCCTCCATCACCCACCCACCTAATGCCCCCTCCCAGCCACATCTATGATCCAACTGCCCTATCTCCCAGATTCATCCCAGTGGAGTGCACACCCACTCAGTCATGTGGTAGGGTGTCCATCACACCCCTTCACCACACTACACAAGCCTGTTTCCCCTTCTTCCCCTCATCAGCCTTTAAGCAAATATTAAAATAGATGTTTGCTCTTGGTGCATAAAAAGCCTCCTGTTTCTCCTTAAGCCGCGGCGCGTGAAAAGCTGTAGGATTTAATGTGTCACCTCTACAGGAATTAACCTAGTGGGAATTACGGCGATAAGGCCATGCATCCAGTCTCATGGACCCCCCCCGCGTGGGTAACCATGTGATTGAGGTACAGCTTCTGTGCTGAACGGGAAGGACGGAACCACAATGAATCATCTCCGAGCAGGAGACGGATTCACTGGTCAGGCTGTGCTCGGAACCTCTGTCTGTTCATTCAATTTCACAGAAGAGCCCATGACCTGGTTCGTCTGTTTCCTGTGCAGAGAACTTCCTGAGGAGCATTAGATGATCCATACCTGGCACCTAACGCAGGGGGGCACCCTAAATGGGATGCTAGTTCATATGCAGGGCACATACAGACACTCACTTACACACACACCCGTTTGAATTCCTATCTTAGTGAGGACCAGTCATTCATTTCTATGGGAAAATCTCAGTCACGACACCATTAACCCCAACCCAGCCCTAACCTTAACCATAAGTAACCAACCCAAATACAAGACTTTTGGCAATTTTACTTTTTTGATTGCATTCACAGATTTTTATAAAACGAAGCCTGAAGTAGTGAGAGCCGAAAAAATGACCTCACTGGTTACGCTTTTTTGAGGGTTTGCTATACTTGTATGGTCCGTTGGTTCTCACAAGTATAGCAAAACCTGTACACACACATACACTACCACTGGAGGGATTCAAACCCATAACCCTGGAGATGTGAATCTACAGTGAGTCACCACAACAATAAAAATGTTTATTATTATTATCATTCATTTATTCACCCATTCATCTCCTAAAGAGCCTATACTGGAAACATCCATATTATTATTATTATTGTTGTTGTTGTTATTATTATTATTATTCCATTTAAAATTTTTCTTAAAACTAATTATTTTCTTTAGCGTTGTGCAGCTTTTAATTAAATTTTTTTTTTAAAAGAAGATCATTTATTTTTGGCACAAAGGAAAAAGAGGGACGCTTTACATCTGGGTTCCTGTATCACAAAGCAGGACGCGGTGACTGTCTGAGTGGATGGAAATGGAGACGCTGTTGAGCCGCATCTCATCGCGGCTGAAAAGGCCGAACGGCGCTCTGACGTGACCGTCCCGGATGACGCGCGAGTAGCGAACAGCTGCGCGCGGCATCCGGAAGCTGCTCTCGCCTCGCGGAGTCGCGCGGCGCAGGTGAGCGGAGAGAGAGCGGCCGCCGATTATGCTAATCGGACGGCTGCGGCTTCCGCTGCCTACGGGCTGCTTACGAGTACGTGATAGTCGGGCATGTGCGAAAAAAAGACCAGAAAGTGGGGAAACAAGCCAAACAAACAGCACACTGACAACAAAGCAGTTAGGACCATCCATTCATTTCTATGGGAAAAAAACCCAATCCCCTAAACCCAATCATAACACCCTTACTGTGCTACAACTGATAGACATTTTTGACACTGGGCATGAAATACCTGTGCCACAACACACAGTGCATGGCACCCTGCTGCATTTGGGTCTGCGCAGTGGCAAACCGATTGCTGTGACATCACAGAGGTCAGGCACGGAGACCACATTTGAGCATAGGGTGTTTACCAATCGAATATCTAAATGAAGTGGAAGGTCTGTTCTGTGACTCAAGCATGCCTCGGCCCGTTATTGGCCAGGGGAGCAGTAGAAGTGGATTCCATGAAAGGTTGGCTGAGGAAATACAGGATATAAAGACTCCAAGGTGGCTGCAGATTCAAATAAAATACATTTCTAACTGCAATGCCATATACCTGGCAATGTCCCTGTGTACCATAAGTGCCTAATGCATAATTAGTTTTAGTACTTATTTTTAATATGACATCCATACCACACCTCATAAACATGACTTTGTAAAGCTTTGCTCTACAGCACCACCGCCGGTCTGCAGAGGTGGGTAATCCAGGTCCAAAGAGTAAAAAATCCAGACCAGGATTTCAACCAACGAGTTGAGCACTCTGTGACCAAGACTCTTAATGCTTCACTGCTTGGTTGAAACAAAATCCTGGTCTGGATTTTTACTCTTTGGACCTGGATTACCCACCTCTGCAGGTCTGGCAAGTGGTGTGACCTGGTTTGTTCCCGCAAGAAGTGTGAACATCCAGGAATGTGTCTGCAATGAGAATGAACCAGCTCCTACCTCTGGAGGGTGGTCTGTGGCTCAGTGGGTTAGGCCCTTGTGCCCCATGAAGGTCACCAGTTCAAATCCTGTGGCTGGCAGAGTGATTTCACCAATGGGCCCTTGAGGAAGGCCCTTAGTCCCAATGGCTCCAGGACTGGATGACTCTCTGCTTACTCCATTGTACATCACTGTGGATTAAAAAGTCTGCAAAATAAGTACAATGTAATGCTCCAGATTTAAATAAGTATAATGTAATGCTCCACGTTTTAGTAATAAGTAGGGAAAAAAATCACAAGTTGACTAAAGAATGATTCCCCCCTATTTTAAATATGCTCATTTGCATTGCGCACATTTCTAGGGTGCCCTGCCAGGGTCATTTGTTTGTGTGACAGTGGCCCTTGCAAGTGCCTTCATCAAGGCTATTTACAGCCTAAGCGAGGGCTGAGGGCACTTCCTCCTGGCCTGTGTTTCATCTTGACTTGCAAATGAAGTCGTAGCATTAACGTTAGCCCACACGCCGCTGAGCGAATGTGCAAAGTGCATACCCCACCCCCCCCCGTATCATTAGTGAGTGACTAAGTCTGAAATTAGAGAGCCTTCTATTAGAAAAAATTGTTGATTTAATTAAACACCACATGTGGACAGGAGCGGATGATGATAAACATGCTAAATAAAGATTTGCTGTTTCCAAGACCTTCTGAGAATACAGAGCGGTTTTACCACGTAGTGCATAGATTCAAGGATTCTTTAACCTCAGTGACCGACCTGCCCTTCGAAGGCATGAAATTATACTTTCGAAATTATCAAGTGACTCAAATTAATCATTGACTTCTTCATCTGTCGCCCCAGGGCAAACTATATTGCCAGATCCCAGCCGTCAGTCTGATTGGATGTCGAGTTTCGTTCTGACACCAGGGGGCTGGAGTAGGACTCAAGGGATGGGTGTGGCTTCAGCTGGAAATAGAGATTGCTCCTGGAGGATTATGGGAAATAAGCATGAGTGCCACTGACATCAGAGGCTACGTGGCATGCATGATGAACAGCTCTCCAGAAGGGCTGCCTTCAAACCCATGACTGGCTCGGTATCAGGATCAGCTTTAGGTTCAACCCAGTGACACTGTAAAAGGACCATATATCACTCCCACTCCAGTCTTTCTTAAAAAGCTCCATCACCTGCTCTCTCTCTCTCTGTTTCGAACAATTTTGCTACACAGAGTAGTCCAGATGTCTGGCTCACCTGCTCTTGGAATGCAACCATAAGACTCTTCAGACTCTGAAGCCACTCACTGGAGAGATGAACCGTTCAAACACTAAGGGGAAGAGTGACTGATTACTTGTCCACAGCTTTACTTGCTGGCTGACAGACAGGACAGTCATTTAAAACTGGACCTGCAAGAAAACTCATTGACATGTCCAGCTTGGTTGTCATTTGTCCAGTTTTTGAGTAGCAGTAAGAGAAAGCATGGAAGAAAGAGACCCCCCGAGGGGGACTGACCCAAACCAAACAGGACTAGCCTGGATAAACTTACAGCAGAGAAGAAAAATACATTTTGATAAACTGTGTACCTTTAGGCTACATACAAGGCAGAAAAGAGAGGTGGGCGACTTGCTCTGTGTACAGCTGATTGATTTCATCACAGTATACTGTGGAAAAGCCACCACAGTATACAACAACAAAGCGTGTCCTCTACATTTAACCCATATGTGACAGAGCAATGGGCAGCTAATTCAGTGCTGGGGGAGCAGTACCTTGCTCAAGGTACCTCACTGGTACTTTGTTGGTCAGGGAATTGAACCAACAACCTTTAACCGCAAGTGTGCTTCCCTAACCATTAGGCCACCACTGCCTACCCAAGAAAAAATAAGGGAGAGTGTGAATGCAGTCCCCCACTACCAGACATGATGCAGCAGAGTTACCTACATTTGGGGAATGTCAGCACAACCCTAGTGCAATGGCTGAGCCTCAGCCTGGGTGAACCACCGTTATGATAATGGAGTATCTGCTGCTGATCATGGTATCTCCCCTGAGACGGCTAAATGAGATGGCCACAGCTGCAAGGGCACAAATGGCAGCTGCTAAGGAAAGGTGACGTTGTCAAATCCTTCATTATAGTTATCAGGAGCCAGTTGAAGGGCATTTAAACACTGCTCATCTGGGAGTACTCACTGTTAACATCCACTTTTAACCTTGATGCTGGGAATTGTTGCAGCCAGGCTGTTGATTGGTTCCCTCTTCACCTTCAGCGGGGCTCTAAAACAGGACAGGGTTAAACAGCAACACGAAGCAGAAGGGCACACGCAAATGGCTGGGGCTGTAGTGCCTCCTAGAGGGAGCTCCCCCCACCAGCCACTGCTTTAGTTAGTAGGCAAAATGGAAGTCACTTAACCTGCCCAGGGGACTCACAGAACGGACCTAACATGGTGGTACCATCACGTTACTATGGGGGGTGGGTTCAACCTAAGTCTCAAACATTATACAAACTACTTACTAGAAACCATCAACTTCTACTTTTAAAGTGAATTTGTATTGTCAGGTAAACCTGATATAAGCACCTTGGATACCATTTTTAAATGGTAACTATGCTGTAATTGGGCCATGGAAGTCCCTCCTCTTCTTGTCTGATAGACTTTTATGTGGAACAAGAGATGGGTGCCCATCTTGTAAAGAGCTGATCACTGACATTAAGATTATATTCCTTACAATGTAGAACACATGTGGAAATTAAAAATATATAAATCTCTTAGTTTGAGTGCCTTATAAATTTACACTTCAGCATTTGCACAGTGGTGCATTAAACTGGGTGAGGGTGAGAGGCACAGTGAGTCACCACAGCCCGCACCCGTCCAACCGGGGCGATGCCTGGATGCTCAAGTTAGGGTGGATCCAGCCTGTGTGGCGTCCTGCCCCCAAACGTGGGATCACTCATCCTGCCACCAAACATGGGGCACTCATCCCGCCACCAAACATGGGGCACTCATCCCGCCCCCCAATGCCGGATCACTCATCCCACTTCCAAATGTGGGGTCACTCATCCCGCCCCTGAACGTGGGATGACTCAACCCACTCCTGAACGTGGGATCACTAATCCTACCTCCAAATGCGGGGTCACTCATCCTGCCCCCAAAGGTGGGGTCACTCATCCTGCCCCCAAACGATGGATCACTCATCCTGCCCCCAAATGTAGGGTCACTTACCCCGCCCCCAAATGTGGGGTTACTCATCCCACCCCTGAACGCGGGATCACTCAACCCACCCCCAATGTGGGATCACTCGTTCCACCGCCAAATGTGGGATAACTCATTCCGCCCCCGAACGTGGGATCATTTGTTCCGCCCCCGAACATAGGGTCACTCGTCCCATCCCCAAACGTGGGTCACTTGTCCCACTGCTGAACGTGGGATCATTTGTCCCACTACCGAACGTGGGATAACTCATCCTGCCCCCGAACATGGGGTCACTCGTCCCACCCCCAAAACGTTGGGTCACTCGTCCCCCCGTTGAACGTGGGATCACTTGTCCCGTGGGATCACTCGTGCTACCTCCAAACATGGGACTACTCGTTTGGCCCCCAAATGTGGGATCGCTCATCCCGCTCATTGTCATATTTGTATCCTCTTTACTTTGTTCTCCCCTGTTTTCCCACAGAATAAGCCTGTTAAAAACATGGAAACTCAAATGAGAAATCGTTTCATAATAATAACTGTAATAATAATAATAATCACTTTGTTATTGACTGTGCTTTCTCCTAATCTTTTTCTACCCCAAAGGGCATTCAATATAACTAGCAACCTATGGGCTGTGTGCCTATATAATTCTGAGCCCATTCATGTTAATTTGGGTCAGTTATTTGCAGGGCATTGTGACAGACATTGTACAAAGGAATGACATGGTGGGTTAATGACACTGTGGGATTATGACACAATGGGATTCAGCAGGTGCCCCCAGACAGACCCAGTACAGTATGACACCCTGAAGAAAGGCAGCACTCAGTTAATTACCCCAGTTAGGTATCACTGAACTTATCAGAAACACTTTTATACATTTACAGCTGCATGTGTTAGGCTATGCAAATATATAATCACCAGAATATCACAATCAGAGTGAATGTAGACAGTCACTGTACAAGGCCTGTGTTGGTAGACACAGCACATCAAGCAGGGTGGTGTCATCTATCAATATAACAATGCTCTGCCTAGCCCATCCTGCTCTTCATTAGACACATGCGTAGATGAGAACAAGCTTTGTGGTGGTGGGGGGTGTAGCCCTGGAATCTGAACCAACAACAGGCTGATCATAGGCAGAGGCCAAACCCAGTGAGCCACAGAAGCTTGCTAGCAGAGGGTTTCTTAGTAGCTTGTGACCCTTCAGGGCAGCAAGACGGAGAGCCGGAGACACGCCCATCCACCCAGTACAGGTTCTTTCCTTGGTCCACAGGCCCACAACCCATTACTGTGCCATGTCTTCTTCGTAGCACGTCCTGCAGCCCCGAAGTCCCAGCTCAGCCTGCAGTGGGCCCTGTCGCCTTTCTCCCGGTCAGTACACCTGAAGGAACTCCCCCTCCACACCCAGTGAGTGATTTTAATTGTTCGCCATCATGTTCACAAAAAGCCTGCTTGGAGGTCAGTGGGGTGCACAGTCCCTGTGGATCTTCGGTGGGCTCACCGGTCCATTTCCTTTGAGATCTTTTTACAGATTTACAGGCAGTTCTCAGATTTTATCCGTGTGATGGGATGAGCTGGATCACTCAATGGTCCAACTTCCTCCGGATCAACTTCCTCCGGATCCTTCATTGGGGGAATAGTAATCTAAGGTTCTGGTGGGGCATTTCACACTGGGAGTTATGGCTCCGCCAATTGGCTCCACCTCTGATCGTGTGCTGCAAACTGATGGTCTGAAAGAATGACATAGAACTGAAAAAGTCAGTCAGGCTCTAGGGTGTATTGTACCTCTGGGGGAGGTGGGGGGGGTCATGCACACCAGTCAGGCGATCGTTATGAGGACCCGGAAGTAGGCGATCGCCTGGAAGATAAATAGAGGAGCATTTCATTCACTCGCCACTCAGTCATTGAGAAATGACCCATGCCCTTTTGATCACCATCGCCGGTACAGTGAGTACTCCAGTCTTTGGTTCTCTCTCTTTGATTGTGTGTGCGTTTAGAACGCGGATTCCAGTGGAAATCTGTACTCTTTATTTAAAGAGCATTCTTATAATAATTGCATGGTTATCCTACCTCTTTGCATAAACTCCACATCTGGGTTACCATCCATGCTACATGGGCTATCCCCTGACACCAGTCTATTCCCGTGTGTTCTGCTCAAATTCCGGACAGAATGACTGTGCCAAATGCAGTTAATCCAGTGGAGTTTGCCGCCCTCTCTGACGCCGTTGCAAGCCAGTCGGTGTTGATCGATCAGCTTCAGCGTGACGTCATGGACTTGCGCCAAAGCGTTCTAAGCCAAGCCGCATCCCACGGTTTGGTGGAGACACTGCAGCAAGACGTCGCGATTCTCCACGAAGGCCGGTGGCCAGTATCGCCTCCCCTGCTCCAGAGCCCCACATTTCACTACCAAAAAAATGGAATGGGGTAGACGGGAAGTGCGATGTACTTCTCACCACGCTAGATTTGGGTTTTGAATTCCAGCCCGCCAGATACTCCAGAGATTGTCAGTGTGTTGCACTTCTCGTCTCCCTTCTCACCAGGCAGGCAGCTGAGTGGGCCATAGTCATCGGCCATTCCGGATCTGACATAGGTCACTGCTACCCTGAATTCATGCACCAACTCTACACTACCTTTTGTCATCCAGATAGCGAGGTGGAGACTGATTCGAGGCTATACCATCTGCGGCAGGGAGGCTTCTCCGTGAGTCGTTACACCACAGATTTTCATACCCTTGCGTTGGCCAATTATGAGGGGCTGGCTTCCCCTATCCAAGATGACCTTGCCGGACTTGAGCTCCCTGCCACTTTGGAGGGTCTTACCTAAATGGTCCTTCGCATCGACCAGCGGATGAGCTCATGTCCGAGGCCGGCACCTCGTACCCTGCTGCCCGCCTCGTTTTACCACCCTCCAGCACCTCCTCCACCACCTGCTGGTGTCATCTCTCCACCTCGACCCATGGACCACTCAGGAGCAGGGGAACCCATGCAGTTAGGGCGCACCTCCCTGACGACTGTTGAGAGAGAGGACCTCTGTTCCTACTGTGCCTCTCCCAATCACCACCGCGCCATCTGCCCTCTCCGTCTGGGAAACGGCCAGACCCGGTGAGTCCAGAGAAGAGCTCACTGCGTCCCTAATCTCACTTCTCCACCTCTACGGCCGTTTCCCGCCTCACAGTTCAAGTATACCTTCAGTTTGGCCACAAACGGGTAAGGACCTTGGCTTTCATTGATTCAGGGGCCACGGGGAACTTTATTGAACAGACTTATGCCAAAGAACTGGGGGTGGAGCTTGAGGTGTTATCCCAGCAAGTTCAGATCACTGCTGTTGACAGTCGGCCCCTCACCACCAGTCCCATCACCCACCAGATCCAACTCATCTCCCTCAGCATCAACCACCACCATGAACGCATCCAGTTCCTGGTCACATCCATCATCATCGGGCACCCGTAGCTTCATCAGCATGACCCCCTCATATCCTGGACCCAGCAACGGATTCTTCAATGGGGGCCGACCTGCTCTGAACTATGCCTACAGGCAACGGCTGGGATGTGCTCTAGGGAGTCTGAGGCCCCCGACTTCGATCTGGAGGCCATTCCCCAGCTGTACTGTAACCGGATGGAGGTCTTCTGCAGGAAAAGGGCCGTGAAACTATCTCCTCACCAGCCCTATGACCTAGCTATCCACATCCTGCCAGGTGCAGTACCACTCTGCGACAGGCTTTTCTCTCTTTCCACCTCAAAAACCAAGGCGATGGAGGAGTACGTTGCTGACGCTCTCCAAGGTACCATCAGGCCTTCCTCCTCGCCAGCTGCCACGGGTTCTTCCTCGTGAAGAAGAAGGATGGTGGTCTCCGGCCCTGCGTCAACTATCGGGGGCTCAACAACATCACTGTCAAAAATTGTCACCCACTTCCCCTGACTAACACCGCCCTGGACGCCCTCTCTGGTGTCACCCTCTTCACAAAGTTGGACCAAAGTGCCTACAACTTGGTGCACATCAGGGAGGGCGATGAGTGGAAGACGGCATTCATCACTCCAACTGGTCACTATGAGAGTCTGGTGATGCCCTTTGGCCTGTGCAATGCTCCCGCAGGAAGGCTGCGGGAGGGACATGCTAGGCTGTTGGGCATTCGTCTACCTTGAAGATATCGTCATCTACTCTCACACCCTGGAAGAGCACATCCAACATGTCAGGGTGGTCTTCAAGAGATTGCTCACCCATCAACTGTACTATAAGTTGGAGAAAGGCGCTTTCCACCAGTGCTCCACCACGTTTCTGGGCTTTGTCATCTCACCCCAGAGTGTGGCTCTGGACCCCCAGAAGCTGGAAGCTGTGCGTCAGTGGCCCCTACCCAAGACGCTTAAGCAGCTACAGCACTTTCTGGGGTTTGCCATTTTCTATCGGTGCTTTATTCGGGGCTTCAGTACAGTTGCAGCACCACTCACCACCTTGACCTGTCCTTCTCCACATCATTTTAACCTCACCCCGGATGCCATCAACGCATTTCAAAGACTATGTTATATTTTCACCACCGCTCCCATTCTCCTTCACCCGGATTCCATCAAACCCTTTGTTGTGGAGGTGGACGCCTCGGACATGGGCATCAGGGCAGTCCTCTCCCAGCAAGATCTGGACCCGACACTACACCTGTGTAGTTTCTTTTCTAGGAAATTCAACCCCACTCAGTTCAGTTCAATTCAACCCAACCTACTGGAGGAATGGCATCACTGGCTCCAGGGCGGCAATGAATCATTCACAGTCTGGACGGACTACGAGATCCTCATCACTATCCAACACGCCAAACAACTCAACCCTCGGCAAGCGCGGTGGGCACTGTTCTTTGAACAGTTCAACTTCCACCTCTCATAACGCCCGGGGTCCTAGAACACCAAGGCTGATGCACTCTCCTTCCAGCGCGAAGCCGACGCTCCCCTGTGGCACTCCGGATTCATCCAGTTTTTCACATTTCCCAGGTCAAGCCCTTTGTCACTTCCCCCATGGTCCCACCATCCCCCACCCCCCCCCCCCCACCCCCCGGTGCGGGGCCCCGGTGTTTAGGGGCCCAAGACCCCG
>JAODKN010000002.1:13569428-13594071 GCA_026774425.1 Petrocephalus zakoni
CCCCCCCCCCCCCCCCCCCCCCCCCCCCCCCCCCCCCCCCCCCCCCCCCCCCCCCCCCCCCCCCCCCCCCCACACGTTGGAGTCGCTCAGCCTTTCAAGCTCCACCTGAAGTGAAGACAGCAGAATAATCACTCACCCCTTTAACTCCTGTAAGCCGTTCCCCAAATTTCACAGTGATCCCACGGCCCCAAATCGAACTCGTTTTTGCCAGGACTCTCCGTCGGAGCTGGATGCTGTGCTCGAATTACTGCATTTATGCGGCATTGGTTCTGCTAGGTGATTTTGGGTCGCTTACATTTGCCGTCGACCCACTCATGCCCCCGCATATTACCTGCGCCGCTCTAACGCAGCGGTGAAGCTGCGAGCTTCGAGGAAGTTGCCTCAGTCACATTCACACACTGCGGCCCTTTATGCTCAGGCTCAGGGTCGCGGAAAACATCATGCTGCATGCAGTTATATTTATCTCTTACAAAGTCATTTACTTCTTGGTACCCACAGTAAAACGTTTTTTTTTAAAACCTAAATACTATTTCAGCAGAATGGTCCCACTTTTGGAACATTTTGGAACTCCAGAGAGAGAGATGCATAACTTTTTGGATATTGCTAGAGTTATTGTTCAAATTAGACATTTTAAAAAGATACATTTGCGATGCATTTATCGTGTTCCAAGATCTACACATACAGAGTAGATGAGACCAGGGATAATTGCTGAACGGGTTCGAATGAATACAGTAATCTTCCTGCATAACTCCGATTCCCCCAAACACCACTGATGTTTAGCAAACTTACCTTACTTTGGAAGTAATTTTTACAAATTTTAGGAGTGGATGAAATTTACTAATTAATTAGAGACGGACATGCTTAGCATGCTGAAAACGATCCAGGTCCCGGCGCTACCTTCGGTTATTATCGGGGGTGGGGGGGGGGGGCAGTCTGTCCAGCTGGTGGGGGATCTTTGACCCATATCTCTCCCCACGTGGGCCTGCAGCTCAGACATCTTCACCGGTGTCTCCCTGACCAAGGAGCATGCTCAGATCACAGAATCCACAGGTGGAAACACGCCACCCCCTGTGTATGGAAACAAAGTAGGGTGTCACGCGTTAGCCAGCCTGCCGATGGTGAGGGGAGAAGATGTGTCAGAAGCATTACTCACTGGGACCCGCGAGCGGCTGCCTGGGCCTCCCGCCAAGAACAGAGCAATAACGGGGGAATGACACTCCCGGAGCGGGTGAGCGGTCGCACTAACCAGAGGAAAACACAGCCTCAGTCAGGGGAAGAGGGCCTTCTGGCCTTCAGAAACAAGGAACGAGAAGCACATGACAGAAGGTGAAAAAAGACTAAATACGGAACGCACAGCGAATGTGATAAAAATTCGTGCCGCGAGGTTACAGCGGATTCGCCGCCACACCCAGTAAGATGTCCGACAAATTAGCCCCGGAGAGCCAGGGACTGTCACATCAGTCGGAACTTTGATGCACAGGGACCCCTTCCGCTTCAATGGGGACCAGGTAATATGTAGCGCCCCCTGCTGAACGGGAGGACTGAGGATGCAGAAACAGGCCATGTCTGATCACCCACCGCTCCACCAGAGTGAAACAGGCTCCGTCTGTCAAAGGTGCCCCAGGGAATTATGGGAATGCAAGGACAAATGGAGGGGGCCGTGTAATGTGATACCATTGCGTCTGTTCTCGTTGATGCTTAACTGAGGAAGGAAGTCATTAGGGTGTTCGATGACAGACTGCGTGCATTTAAACCTCACACGTGGGCACATCATTGGCAAGCCCATGCTGCATGTATTACCCAGTAGCCTTTGTGCAGACAGGGAAATGAGGAGGGAGCCAGATCACCTGTATGGGTGGGACTGGGACCCCGTGACCCAGGAGCACGATGACATGGATGCATATTCACAGACCTGAGCCCATCAGAGTGTTCTCATGGTTGCCAGTCGGTTCAGAGATCCTCCGCTATGTGTCCCTGCAGCAGAGAGAGAAGTCAGTCATCAGTAGATGCCCAGATCTTCACCAGGAAGTGATCAGAGGCCTGAGGGTGCAGTTTATCTCACAATGACCTTTGTTTGCTCAGATGACACTTTCATACACAGTGACCCATCACCTGCAGGGATTCAGACCATCCTGTAACTTACAGATCCACGTCCATGTGGCTGTTGTACCACTGATGTCCATGCAGTGATTCAGACCATCCTGTAACTTATAGATCCACGTCCATGTGGCTGTTGTGCCACTGATGTCCCAAAGCAGCAATAAAACCTGGCCAAAATCAGAAGACGAATGGCACTTCGATAAGCATTGAGAACCCCCAGACAGTCCATGTTTTTGCTCCCTCCCAGCTCCCAGCAAACCTATACCAGGTAGTCGGTGTTCTTGATCAGCTGTGAGAGCGGTTTGTCCTCTTTGGAACCTCACTGGGTGTTTCTGGAAAAGCTCAGTTCACTGGGAGGAGTACTTCAGCAATGTAACCACATTCTGTATCCACCTGGTACAGTCTGTGACGTTAATTGGTTACTGATCGATTAAGCCTGTTTGTGTGACAGAGCGCCCAAACAGACAGCCCACCTCTTCTGGAATTCCAGGAGCCTTCCACAAATGGGATTAACACAATCTAATACAGGATCTTCTGCCCACTTTTACCATGCCCCCCCCCCCCCCATTCAACAAATGTCACAGCCAGCACGCCCCACGCTTCCCTGATGCTGCGCAGTCTTGTGCATTGCACAAGCAGTTTCAGCCTGCCAGACAGGCAGTAAGGTGCGCGCACACTGCTCTGCACCTTCAAACGCGCATGTTCCTCTTTTGTAAACATTAAATTGCATATTGTTGCACCCTCTGCTTTTCTTGACTTTGGGTAGAGAGGGAGTGGCAGTGTTACATGCACTTTCTTACACTAAAGCATGTTTTGATAGGTTATACAGACTTAATTATTCTAAAGTATTACAAAACACTGCAATTGTGAGGGACGTTAGGGAAGGTGGCAAGATAATGCAGATTTCAAATTAGATAGGAGATTCAGACCATTCTTTTAAGGCAGGTCTGAGTATTTCCATGTGGGGTCAAATCCAAGCTTCACAGACTTGTTAGATTTACCATAACTTGAGAGGGCAGAAATGACATAATAATACACTCTTACTTAATGTATATTCCCAGAAATAATAGTCCGATTTGGATGTAATTTGGTACACGTGCAGACCAGCAATGGGTATGTAAATGATTTGATTTGCAAGGAGCTGGCACGTCTAGATACCAGACACAGAGGATGCCTCATAGATGCATTACTAGTACTTACCAGAAGTTGGAATTAATGGGCACATGAGGGTACCCACACATGTTGTGAAGGTTCTGGTTACCTAAGCCATACCATACCAAGGGTGGATCGTCCTATTGTGTGCCAAGTATCACAGAACCCTGTCTGCGACTGCCATCTGGACACAGGTATTGGGATCTCTACAACACCCCGTGTCATCCTGCACCGTGTCTAGACGACTGGCACCAGCCAGACTACTGTTCACCATCCCATGCATAGGCTGTCATTTACGCCGGCACAGAGATGGCTGCGTTTGGAGTGGTGCCATAACCAAGAGGTATGGACTGATGACGAGTGGCGTCGTACCATGTTCAGCGATGAATCTCGGCTCTGCATTACCACCAATGACCGTCATGTGCGTGTATGGCAGCGCTGAGGGGAGAGGACCGATCCTACCGATGTTGTGGAGAGACACACCGGTGTTAGTCCTGGCATCACGGTGTGGGGAGCCATAGGGTATGACTTCAGGTCATCTCTGGTAGTGATTTGGGGGACCCTGACGGCACTGCGCTACGTCAGGGATGGGTACCGAAACCCGGCACTAAACGGGCCCCGGGGGTAACTTTTTAAAGACCGGAGTTTGTTTTTACATTAAAGTAATTTTCCCCAGTTTATCTGACCAGCTCCATTACCGATTAAGACGTGAATCTAGAGCGTCCTCTCGCGTGTGCGATGCACGAGGGAACGCTCACGTGCGCGCCCTCACGCTGCCCGATCTGCGTGCGCATGTGCAAAGTTCTGTTCTGCTTATCTGCTGGACCTGGCCTGATCGGCGAGAGTATGCGTGCAAATTTAAACATTAAATTGTATTTTAGCATATTGTAAGACATATAAGAGCATGCATTCACAATAACAGGATACTTAACATCTGTTATTAGACATTAAAATATATGACAAGTACAGCCTGCCTACCAGGCAAATATGCAGCTTTTTATTTTATGTGGCATTAAATAAATGCACAACAACTCGTTTTGGACTGAAAAGTCCTTAGAAAGAATTAAAACTATACAAAAACGATTGTGAATGTTATTGTTTTATTATGATGATTTTAGTAATTTTATAACTCCCATGCGAGAGGAGTATTTGTCAGCTTACTCTGTCGACGGTATTGCATGAAATTTTGTTCCTGCGTTCACAAATAGGACAGAGCAATGCGTTAAGATCTGCGGTACCGTAAAACATACGCATGCGCACGCAGATCGGGCGGGGACGGCCGAGCCGCCACTAGTGATGATGGCGGAGAGGTAAGACGTCGGGAGTGCGGCTGCGCTTCACTAGAATCAATGCGGACAGTGCGCGCTGCCAAAGGTGCAACAGGTGTTTTGCCTGTAAAGCCATTAAAGGCTTTGCATAAAAATGTTTTATTGTGTTTGTTTTACATTTCCATTATCAGAAAAAAAATGTATTTGTTTAAAATATTGCTGTATTTTTTATGGATCAGCTCAGACCCAGTGCCAATCTGCAGGATCTCGAGGGCCAGTAAAAACAGCTGTGGGCCGACTTGCACCATATCGCCGCCGGGGGAGGGGGAACTGGGACCAGCAGTGTGCCCGTACTGCCAACTCTGTTGTCCATTTTATCTGATATTATAATCATTGCGATACAATCACACAACCTTGCACCACAAGCAGATTCATTTCATTTCTACCACTCCGTCTGGAACCTTAACTTTTCTTTGTCCCTGAGTGTATTAATAAACCAGAAACTAATTAAGTGTTAGTTACACACAGATGCCATGTTCATTCATCATTAATCAATCATAATGGGTCATGGATTTCATGCAGGAACTATATTAGCTCATGATTTGTTCTTGAGTAGTAACTGAGTAACTAAGTTATTTGTGCCTCCTCAAGTAAAGTGTTACCAATTTTATAATATATTTTCTATTAATTCGATGAAGGATGTGTGGGCAAAATCAATTCGTCTTCACAGCCTTGAACATGAAATTTTACACACAAACAAATTCGTTTTATCTGAAAATCTTGAAACATGGTGGAAGGTCTCTTCAGTACAGTATAAATACTGTTGGCGGGATTGGTGAGCTGGCTGTCAAGCCTCTATTTTAAAATATAGGCTTACTTGCCTACAGGAAAAGGTAACTTTCATATCAGGACATAAACGTTAGAATATATTTGTTATAAATGCGTCAAGCTGACTGCAGTGGGTCTAAGTCCCTGCCAACCGGCCCACACCTCACTATTACAGTTTAACTCCGACGTCCCGTTCTTGCAGTTGCTGAAAGCCACTGGAAATAAAGCAGCACTGGCTTTAGCTTTATTTTTTACAGATTCCGTGACTGTAGAAAGCAAGCCTACGGTACGTTATTGCCGGTGGCAGCCGTCCCGTTATAACAGCCTGCGAGCTCTTACCTCCCGCCCACCTACCTCCCTGCACGGTAAAGCCTTTAAATTCTACCGACCATGCATCCAAACATTTCAAAACCGCATTACTCAAAAAAAAAAAACATAAGTCGTCCCTAAGAAAACAAAAAACGTGTTTACCCAATATTTACACTGTGTCATTAAATTTAAATTGTTTCTTTACAATATTAAATTGTTCAGTCTGTTTTACAGGTGTCAATACATATACATATATATATAGTCAGCCTGGATTAAGTTTTATTTTGTCAATACCGTTTAACGGCATAGTTCTATCCTGTAGCATTCAGTTAATATGAAAAATGTGCATTTAAATAAATACAATGTACACAAGCTATTTATTGTATTCAAACGTACCTTACGAAATTATTTATCGGATAGTCATATGCGATCCAGCGGAGTGTCGTCGCTCAGACATTTAACTATCAGGTGGAGCTGTGTTGCATCCTTCCTACCTCTTACTCTTTCATGAGGATTTTTCTCATGGTGCAATATTGCAATTATTTTTCTATGATCTTGAATCATACATTTACACTATGAGGAAATATAATACTGTAAATGAACATAGGTACTTTCAAATCCAGTCCGTGCAAAACGGCATCGCTCCAGCATTGTGATAAAGAACGCGAAAAGACATCCAATGGCCTCGAATTGCGAATCCTAGTTCCCTTCCATCGTTCAAGCTATTCTTTTTATTTTCCGGACAAATGTGTGAAATAACCATTGTAACTTTCCTGCCGGCTTTCTGCCGTTTCCCTCGTCTAAGCTTTGATTTTACTACTGTACGTATTTATAGCGCCCCCCTTCGACAGCTCTGCAAACCTGCCAACATGCAGTTACTTCACCGACCACTAGATGGGAGGCCATAGTCCTAGTATTGGACAGGCACGTACTGTACAGTATATGGATATGTATATGTATAGTGTATTGGGCTGCCAGACGTAAAACTAATAGTTATAGCAACCGCATGGCACTGGGATTAAATACATAATAAATTTCATTGCGCTCGGTCACAGTGCGGATTACCATAGGAAGAGAGTGCTCACTTACCTAAATGCTGCGCATACCGCCAGCCTTCTAAAACGGAGGGAGTGAAGTCAATCCTGTAAATACGCCATGGTGACGTTGTGGGAAGTTAAATAGTGGCTGGTTATTATTCTCCAGGAGCCGTGGACTGCCGCGGTACATAAAAGTATACTTACTTTTTCCACAGGATTTTTAAAAGCTAGGTGCAGCCACGCATATTCAACAGAACGGACCATGCCATGCCATTTGGCTTTTTTATGAGGTAGTGGGTTACTCACTCTGGAAATATGACTGCTGTTTTTAAAATGATATTGTAGCACACTGCATTTTAACCTGTTTAGCTAGCTATTGGTGAAAAAAAATATTAATTCTGGAGTGCATAACATAATAATAAATTAATAAATAGGCCTCAGTCATTTTTATTAAACGAAGTCTGTGTTGTGTGTGTGTGTATGTATGTGTGTATATATATATATATAATAGTTAATGGTTACTGATAGATTACTCGTTAACTGCATGCTACTATCACAATTTCCCCTTTATATTAATAAAAAAAATTCTATAAAACAGATTATTGGACAAAATTATTAGTTTTGCACCTATTAGAAAAACCTGTCTTTCACACAGATCGTACCCCATACTGTCCAGACACTTGTGATTGGCCCTGCTTTTGTGATTGTGGTGCACAAAATAATTTCAATGAACAGGCAACACAAAGTCTAAACAATACCGTTAATTAACACGTATAATAAACTCAGGGTACTTAGTAATGCACTGTGGTGGCATTCAAATAAGACACTTGTGCATTCAAGTTACGTCATTTCCTTTTTAAAGACTTGGAGTTACAAAGTGGAATGGCACTTTCCAAATATTTGTGTTGGTCCAGTGGCTCGATGGGTTAGCTCTGGTGCCTCACACCTCTATGGCTGGGGACTGGAAATGTGCCCCCACCCTAAGTGAGTAGAGCTTGCATGTCCCCCCCAAGTTGTGTGGGTTTCTTCACACAGTCCAAAGACATGCAGTTAGGCACAAAGTTGTGTTTCTGAATTGCCCACATTTAATGCTCCCCTCACCTCACTTGAGGAGGGTGGCATGGGGGAGGGGTGGAAGGGAGGCTGATTTGAGGACCAAAGTTAGGCTCCATTTGTAAGTGAGGGGTCAAAGTGTGGATGTCAAGTTATGAAAGATGTAGTAACTCTAACTTCCCGACCTTCACTGTTTATCAGCTCTGGATTCTGTGGGTCCGGTGACCAACTTTAAGCAGAAGTGGGTCACACTCTTCATGCTCCAATTGAGTGATGGGGGTTTTGTGATGGGCAAGGGAAGGTGGATCCTCCACCAGGGTTGGACTGTGGCACTGCTCATCTTCTTCAGCACCAATTACAGACCCCTCTGCCAGTGTGAACCCGCCCACTCCCGTTGTCACACAGACCTATCTTTGTACACAGCAGGGGCTTCTGGGATTGGGGCTGTCTTTAAAAGTAGTGGGTGCCTTCGTACCAATCCTTACAGACCTTTGGAAGGACCAGGAATCTATGCCTCTGCACTGTATCACACATCAATGGGTCCAACTGTGTGGTACGGTGGGACTCTCTGGTTTCCAACTCGCACATCTGCAATCGGTCAAGGTTCTGTCCACTCACGTCTGGTACTTTGGATTACATAATGGCCAGGCCAGCTGCTGCACACAGCACTCGGGCAGGTAACCCTACACTGTCTGCCACGCCCCTTTCGGCCATACGCCACAGTGATGCCTGACATCTTCTCAGGACTAGAACACCACACAGAGCGAAGCACATTCATTCAAGTGTCACATCCGCTGTATCTCAGAGGTGATTGTAGGATTTTTTTAAGGTGAGAGGCATAAAAGTGGCCAATCTTACCTCAGCCAATGATGTTTTGAATTTGTGAGTGACAGGACAGGGGTACTCCAGCAGCCAATCAACTTTCACCTGGGGCCAGTGCCCTTTTAGCCCCATCCATGCTGCATCTCCAGGTTAGGTTCCAAAGACAGCTCGACTTTTACATCGCAGGGGGCTGCTGTTCAGGCTTTTTGTAGATCGTCCATCAGTGCTGTGCTGCAGCTTCCAGCCATATTTTCACATCAGTATAAACATATTTTAAAACATAACTTAGTCACCTGTCATGCTTTTATCCAAGAGTTCACTGAAATGTTCTTTAATTGATTCAGCTATAACCCGCCCATCTACACCAGTATCCCTCTTCAAATGTAAAACCCTCTCCAGCTCAACCGGTTTCCATGTTTAAATTTAATCACTTCCCATCACCAAGTCTTCACTACTCTCCATCTTCTAATTACCTCTCACAGTCACAGACCCCAGCCCAGCATCTCTAATGCTACCCTACACTGCTTTGCACTCAGCGAAAGCAGACGAGCTCGTGGCAAGTGGCAAGGCCCCCTCTCGCCGCCTGTGGCTGGTAGAATCAGACGGGGCTGAGGTCATACGTTTTCACAGACAGGGTTTGTCTTCAGAAGAGCCAGTAACTGGGGCTGGTTTGGCCCAGTGCTTGATGACTCTCCTTCCGGGGGAGCCCCATTACATTTAACAATGGTATCACTTGTGAAAATCATGGCTGTTTCTTGCTACGTCAATTTGTTGTTACCCGGCTGTCCAGTATAAAACCTTTTCCCTCCATATGAATCTCATTTCAAATATTTTCAGCATGGCTAGCCTGTCGGCACCAAAAGACGGGTAGTTTTTCTAAACCGCTGTGTAGAAATTCTACCTTTGCCTGTCAGTCTCATCTCACGCACATGAAAAATACCGACTAGCCAATAGGGCTATTAGCAAATGGGACTTGCAAGCACTGCCTATCTTCCACTTACTCCGGGATGCTTGAATTCACACCTTTGCAGTGTGCAGAAGCTCAAAGACAAAAAACACATCTTGTAAGCTACTGTACTCAAGCATCCCATGAGTAAACGTGCAAGGCACGTCCTCAGCTGAGGTCACAGCCTGCAGCCTCTGGGCCAAACCGAAACCAGCTCCTCGTGTGAACTGCGCTCCCCAAGAAGAGTGACATCGCACAGCACCAGAATGAGGAAAATTCCAAGGATCATTTTATTAAGAGACATCCAGAACACAAGAGTGGGTACACAGAAACCTGCATATTTTGAATCTGCTTGAATTTTTTTTTCATTTTAAAAAAAGAAAAAGGAGAAAAAAAAACCTTGTTGCTAAAAAGAAGTAGCTTTTTGCGACCTTTTTTTGTTTTATTAAAATAATTTCCAACATGGTTGTTTATAAAACAAGTCAGCCCACATTATAACTCTGCCTGGAATGTTTTCAGATGTTCCTATTCCTCTTTCATATGGACAATACATTTTTAAAGTTAAAAGTAAAAACCCCCAAATAAAAACAAAAAAGTTAACCACACATTTAGAAAATAAAAATAATAGCCACCCGCGAGAAATGGTTTAAAGGGGAAAACGGGTCAGGTAACTCACAAATCACCCCTACCGGCTTGTGTCATCTTCCTACGCTAAGCAAGTTATTGACAATTAAGAAGCTCCATTTTAAAAAAAGGTTTATTATATCCGTCTTTAAAGGGGACACTTGATGTGACCAATGCAGACATGCTAGGCCGTCCATATCTAGCTTCGTTTTGTGCTAAAAACCTGTACCGATATTTATAAAATTGTTGATAAAAATATTCCTCTGATAACAATATGCCATGGAGGTTTAGGGCAACTACATAAAGAGATTTGTGGGCTTTTTTCAGGGTGGGGCTGTTTGAGGGGGGGGGGTCCAGGGGTGGCAGTGTTGCTACTCAGATTTCGCTTCCTCCTTCTCAGCTTCTTTGGGAGTTTCCCCCACCTGGAAGCAGAAATGGCATCAGTGGATCTTTTTCCAGAATTCTGCAGGATTCCAATTCCAGTCTTTAGTTGCCAAATAAATGACATACAACTGTTATGACCTCATATGGCTAATAAGTTTTATAAACCGTGTTCACATATTTACTCAGATCGAATACCTCTTCATTTTATAGTTTGCATAGCAGAGAAATTGCAATAATAGTACTTTAGTTTCACCTAGGCAACATTTTTAACTAAGATGCAAATAAATCTTTTATCCAAAGCTATATTCAAGTTGAAATATAACTGTAAATGACACCCTACATTACTGAGGACTGAATGTTATGCATTTTTAATGTTAAAGGTTCTTCCTTTTGTCAAAAAGGATACAGTAATTTAATTCTTGCTGATGTTTGACCCAAAACTAATTATGGAAATAGGTTTATACTCTATTTACTGACCGTGGCATTTCTCTCCAACATGTGTTTGTATTTCAAAATGACACCATTATCCACCATTATCATAGTGAAATTATAGAAAGAGGTGAAGTACACCTAAAGCTCGCCCATCTCCTCGGCGACGCGGAGAACAGAAAGCTGACGTCATGGGAACACCTCTTGTGGCACACTGTCAGCGTAGCGGTGGGTACCTCATTGGTCTTGGCCTCGCCGTTCTCAGAGTGGTTCTCCTCATTGGCCTCGCTCTCCGCCTTTCCCTTCTTCCCCTTGGTCTTCCTCTCCTCTTTTTTGTCGTTCACTGCCTTCTCTTTCTATGGAGACAGGAGAAGGGACGTTTGAGAACTCGATTCCAAGCCGGAGTCCTGACATTTCTGGGGCTCTTTTTTTTGGGGGGGGGGGGAGGCGGGGGGGGTCACATGAATGGTATGCAATTTAAAGCATACAGGGAACATGGTGCCGGGGGAGGGCATACAATGAAGTCTCTTTAATGAAAGCAGTTGAGTTTTGGGTCACTTCATCCAACAAACAAAACAACACAGAATGAAGGGCAACACTTTACTTGAGGGGACGCAAATGTACTATTTTAAGCTATTACTCGTGTATTAATTTGTTACATACTGATTAAGTTACATACTGATGTCACGTTTGTTTATCATTAATAAATAGTCACTCATCTTTTATCTCAAGCAAGTACTACACTAGAATTTTACTATACCTGTTAATTATGTAAAACTAAACTACTGAAGGAACTACTGACAAAAGTACTGTAGGAACAAATTACAAATAACACATAAAATACTGATCTGTTTGTTCATCATGAATGCATTGCCATGCATCTTTTATCCCAAGCAATTACGATCTGTTAATTCTGTAAACCTTAGTGAACTACTGAAGGAACAACTAAGGAACAAGTAATGAATAACAAGCAAAATACAGATGTCACATATTGATGTTACTAATGCTTATAGTGACTGTTTGGTCCTGATTTGTACTTCAATAGTAAATGAGTTACTACTAAGTATTTCTGTCCCCTTAAGTAAAGTGTTACCGAATTAAGCGCGCAGAAGCTGCTTTTTCCCCAGAAAAAGTTACCTTTGCCGCCTTTTTGGGCTTTGGTTCTGGTTTAGGTGGTGCCGGCCTCTGTTGTGGTGGAAAAAAAGGTTCTATAAGTCACCCATAAAGAACTGCCATGAAATCAAACAACATCTGAAAATAATTTAGTTTAAATTCTAAGCTTAGATCAAATAACCCTTTTGCACATGCACTCATCAAATCTTCTCTAAGAAATTACTCCCAGTTACTGTGACAGGCCAAGAAGTGACCCACCTAAGCAGCAAAGAACTTTTACTCCATATGCATGTGTGTGATTATGCTTGACATGTATGCAAACAAAGTTCTAAGACAGACAAACAACTTTAAGAAGCAAAGATTGAACACTTACTGCCGATAACCGAGCAGATCTCCGCTGCGGCTGAAACAGGGGAGACAATTCATGTTATACAGAAGCAGGGACATAAATTTAAACCTACGCTTACTTTCAAAGCAGTTAAAAATGTAAGAGCTACATTTTCTGCAATCAGATACTTGCAAATGCAAAATGTATGACGACAAACAAATTAACGCAACACACACCTCCTCTTTAACATCGCCCTCAGCTCCTTGTTGCTGTAAGAGAAACAGAGTAGTTGTGTCAGGTCAAAAAAATTGTAATAATTAAAAAAAAAAAAGTTAACCTTGACATTTCAACACATGCATAACAATTCTGCATTAATAAAAAGAACCTATGAAAAGTGACAATTATGATTATTAAAATCATCGTCGACATTATTATTATTAGTTTTGTGGTATTTTGTCTTCATTCATAACAGAGTCCCACTACAAACTGTCCCTGACGGGTCGCAGGTAACGATAAAACTGTAAAAAAAATACTTAATCAAAATTTTAAAGGCAAAGAAAAATAAAACGCTTGAGCTCACACCGCATTTCCACAAGACGAAAGCTACAGTCATCTAAGTAAGTGCTTGGTTATACTGAACTCAAGCGCCGCTCTATACATTTGGGTTAATGCGATAAAGCATCTAAACCGTCGGTATAGGTTTTCCGATTTGATCATTAAAATAATCGGGAAAAAACAGTAATTAACTGGTCCACGGCAGTTTGCAGAAAACCTGCCATGGCATCCCCACGTGAAAACCCCGCTTCCCCCTCCTCTGATTTTTCTCTGTCACACCGCCGGGGGGGGATGGGGAGGGGGGGCAGATAAAAGGGGGAGGGGTTGGAACTGAAACTACTGCAGCGCCATCTGACGGCAGAACGGCGACACTGCAGCCATCTGGCACCGCGAACAAAGAAAAAAATAATACATTTATTGTCTTCGGAAGGCATCGTTAGCCGTTTTAGACGGCTCACAAAAAAATGCGGGTCCCAAAGCGTCCGTGTGTGTCGTTCCGAGTCACCGTGAGCGCTTATAACGATAAAGACGAGCATTTGTGATTTGCCATTTTTACGGCGGACACAGTCAGAGCTGCAAAGCATGGCTGCTGGCGGTTTAACAGCATGGAGACCAAGCTAGACTTCAGACTCCCTATGAGACGAGTGCGTTGATCAAGAAACCAGTGTAAACACTACATTTACGTGCGAAAAAATACGCCTCCTTGACCAAAAAATTACTCGCTAATTCTTACATAAAACACAGTAATTTGTATAGTCTTTTCTTGGCGCACAACGGATTTTATAATTAAATCACCGTTGTCTGGTAGGCTTCACAATAAATAGCTAGCTAATGTGAAATCGGCAGTAAAGGTTCTCTGATTTCAGAAGGAGGAAAAAAAGTATTTGCATATTTCAGTTAACTACGTACCTTTCGTTTGGGCATGTTGGATTCCTGAATGGCTTCTTTAAAAATAACCTAAAAACCTCTGTTGTGTTACTCAGAGTTCACAGCATGTATAAGGCGAATAGCCCCTTATACTAAATACTGTAGTAAACACACAGCAACATTAAACCCAGTGGTTGAATGGGGGGAGGGGTGCGGCTAAGACATGATTGACGCGGAGCTCAGCCAATCGGCGCTCGGCGTTGGCAGCTGCAGTACAGCCGGAGTTCCAGCGCCGGTATTTTTTTACGCGCGAAATCGTAAATGCAAATGGGAGGGGAAGATTTTCTTTTTAATCTCAAGTTGATCTGTTTTTTTTTTTTTAGAAAAATAAATCTTTTTTTTTTTGCTGCAATGGAGATGTACTCCTAGATTTTTCTGCTCGCCCTTGCCCTTAAATGCGCCTGCAAGGCGGCCCACTGCATCTTCTTACACCCAGCGGCGCGGAGTCAGACAATGCGGACGTGTTCAAAATTCCCCGAAAAGATGCGAAAAGAGAGTGGCAGTAAGTTTGAAAACTGAACACCGATCCTCCCCCCACCCCGGTGTGCTTAGACTACTTCCAACATGGCGCCCAGCCTGCCTGACACATTCTTCTTTGGCGGCTTAACCAAATTCCTCCGTGGAAGAAAAACCTTACCAGGCGTTTTTGAGAGACGGCTTCCTATTGGCGGCTACGGCGCCGTTCATGCTGCGAGTGCATATAAGCTTTGCCAGGACTGGACGCGCCGGCGAATGGCGCCCCTGGTGGCCACTGCACGCCTGTACGAGGGCTGTGACGTCATGTACTGTAAGAGAAAGTGGCGAGCTTAATGCTTTTAGTTGTTAGTTCCCTAGATTGGTCGCCAGGAATCTGTGCAAAAATAACGTGAAACATGTCCTGGTTGTCGGTGTCCAGTGTCCCACTATTGTGTTAATGTTACAAGGCGTCGTGTGACATGCATACGTCACGCTTCTTATAGTGTAGGTCTGGCTATTAAAAGATACAGCTAGCAGCAGACGTTTGCTGAAGGTGAAACTAAGAAATATGGTCACTAATAAAATGACGAGTACCAGCGTCCGCATATTACAGCAACTGCTTAGCCCAAATTGAACACATAACGAGATGGAGATCAAGGATGCGTTAAAAAACTGCCTTCTAGTTATGCGTGGTGTGCAATGTTAAACGATAAGCCGAAGTTAATTGGCACCCATATAGTATTCGAATTAATGCCTTTCGCCACATCCCCCTGCCCGTTCGATATTTGTCTTTAAGTGATAACAATTAAACTAAGACGTGTAACACATCTAACAGCATAAACGCCACTAATCAGTAGAGGGCGCCCCAATCCTGTAATAATTATGGTTTATTGCGTGTAAATGCGGAATTTATATTCTCAATACGTTACGTGTGACGTAAAATATTGTAACTTAAATGGAAGCAACACGGCAATATACTGTCCTTTATACAAGCAGCATGTACTGGATACGTACTGACTCTAGATTAATGTTCATAGCACAAACATTTCACCTACCACAGAAATTATTACAGAAAGTAGTGCATTTCTGCATGTTTAACATTTATCTCTGCAACTGGGGGAAAAAAACTCCTTTGATAAGAAGAAGCAACTGGGCCAAGCAATTCGCTTGCCTGGCAGCACGAAGCCTTCGCTGCAGGCGGAATTGTGGGATATATGAGCGGCACCCATGTTTAAAACTGTGAGCTTAATAAATGAAGGTGTGCGGAGGAATCTCACACCGTGCATGCTCCGTTTTTTGTTATCCGAGGGGAAACCCAATGGATATGGAGCGACGATCCGTGCGATAAGGACGCCGAGCCCGCTCCCGTCTCCTAAATGCATGCACTCCCGAAAAGCAACGCGGCCGAACTTTGGAACCGTGCATATATGGTATTTGGCAGCGCATGAGCTCCTCAGATTTGCCGGCCTATTGTTCCGTCCTACACTGAGAAAGAAGCACGAGCAGTCGCGGCAGCACGCGATTGTTCATTCTGATGTGTGCTTTTTTTCCCCCCCTTACACTATCGATGCTTGCATTTTATGGCCAGGATATGAAAGGGCATTAGAGGGAGGGCGGAGAATGTGGAGGGTGGGGAGCTGGGTGGCCGCAGCCCCGAAACGCGCCCAGTTAGGCGAGATCTCGGGCCGGTCGGCTCTTCCGCACAGGAGCAGCGCCGCGTCCGAGTCACACCGCCGAGAGGACTGACGACTCCTTCACTTCCCGACTTCTTTTGACTCGAGTGCATTGCATCATTTACATCTGCCCCCCTTCTTTTTGCAAAAGGGAAAAAAATTAAGAGAAGGAATCTATTTTTTTTAAAAATCGACATGGTTATCAAAGTTTACATAGCATCCTCCTCTGGGTCGACTTCGGTAAGAAAACTTAACTTGCTACCTTGCGATGGCATGCCATGTACACCCCCGATTTTGTTTTCCATTTAAAAGACGACCTCCTGACTTAGCTGCACCTTATGCTTTTCAGCCCCTAATTCAGATTATCTGGAGGCTCTCCCTCCGATGCATTGGCCAGTATATGTAGCGATGCACGGTTTATTGCCACATAACTTCGTTCTTTCGTATTGATGTCTTGAGCGAAATCTAATTGTGAGTTTTTTCCCCCGAAAGCGCGTCAGCCTTACGCCCATCAATGTTTTCCGTGCAATGGAACTGCACTTTTAGACGTATGAAATAGCACAATGTACAATTGCGATCAGACATGCACCGAGCGCACATTTTTTTGCTTTGGGGGTGATGAATTAAAGGAAGGCGTGCAATCCTGGGAAAGTGAAGGGAGCGGGGCTGGGGGGGTGATGATAAGTAGCTTTATGCTGAAGGGCTGTGCCCTCAGACTCCCCGGAGACTGTGCCGTTAATGCAGCCGGAAAGGGTCGGATCCTTGTGAGCCTTGGAGATAACACGCTGCACCGTTCGCCCGTCTAGTGCCACTTTCCCTAAAAGTACCGCCCGTTCCGTGTAACGGCGTGCAGACTGCTCACACCCAGGGAGGTTACTTTCCTGCATACTACCGTTTGGCCTACTGGGCGCAGCTGGTTGTGAAAGCCCTAGAATTAAAACAATGTGGTCTGCAGCGTTATTCTGATGTATTATATATGTAATACTTATATACCCTGCATAGTTTAAACTAATTTATAACAAAGGTATACTGCCATGGATAATATAGGCAGAATGCGTTAGAGGCATTAGGTGTTGGATATTGTGCATGACGTGAGTGTCCTGCAAAACCAAAGTCATCCTGATGCAAAGTCAGTATAAACATTGTTTGAAATTTCTGAGTCTCAGAACCCAGGATTAGGAAAGAGGAGGCTCAGTTTCAAGTCTGTCAGCACCTCCCCAGCCTGGTTCTTGTCTTAGCCTGATGTCTTTAAGGACAGTCCATACTGTACGTTGCCAGGGTATCACGTTACAAACCCCTGCAGGACTGTGCGCAAGTTTGTGATATTTCCTGTGGTTCCCGGGAAAGCAACGGAAATCTACCACCTCGCTCTCATTCCAGCGAAAAAAGGGATCTTCTCGGTCCCACACAGCACTGCTTTTGCTCTGCGATAGGTCAGCACAGCTGCATACCTATCTGGTTAAATATCTCTGGGACAAATCGAAGCCGAGACCATTAGCAGTTGCCCAAGCCTAATGCTAGCCATCTTAATCATTGGCTGTTTTCAGCTCCTACATGGCACGTATCTTGCACGTTCTCCCATGTTAATGACTGTCCATCGCATGTTTTTCCATGAGAACACACAAAGATAAGCTCGCAAGGTTCTTTTGTGCATAAAAAGGCTGTGTATTACATGTGCCCTCAGAAATCAGCGTTTGAGGCCTGCTATTGAGAGGAGCTTCCTTGTTTAGACAGTAAATGATTGCTAGGTAAAGGGAAACTGAAACTCTGACAATGGAGGATTTGTTTTCAGCGATCCTTTATCCAAGTTCCAAAGATCACTGCTCTTCTCCCCCCCCGCTTGGTTTATGCATCTACATACACTCATTCTGCCCCGAGTCAGTGTATCGATGGACAGTAAAAGAGTCCCAGTACCTCAGCCTGATTATGAGATGCTTTGGAGAGTTTTCCTTGGTTGTTGTGGGATGTGGGAGCTAAAACCAGAGGTCAGGACACTGTGCAGCCAATTTCAGTGTTTATATTGAGCAAACAAGCTCTTTCATGGCAGGGGAATCCAGCCCATCCTTTTGCCGTTAGGCCTGGCAGAAGTAATTTGTCTGTGTTCCTTGTTTGCTATCTCCAGATACCGGTGTGGTGTGATGGTTCTGCATTGACGCCGAAGTTTAGGCATAGCCAGGGTAACCTCATGGTCATCTTGTGACGTCAGGCCCACGCTCTGGTAGTTCATCTTCCTCAAAGTTAACGGATTTCATCTGTATGCATTTGACGCTGCGAGAGTTTCTGTAAATGGTATCCCTGCAGTGATGTTAGCTATCTCGCCAGGATGTTGATGGAGCTGCTCGTTAATTCCATAACCGTCGATTACACACGATCTAGACTGATTTAATTTTTGCATCTAGTGTTGCCTAGAAAATTGACATGGATATATTAGCCTCGCGTTAAAATCCAAGAGGTTTCTTAGGAACTCTAGACTTCACCTTCATTTAAACATTGTTTTTCAGAACAAACCTTCTGCTTTAAGTTTTGCTGTGGTACAGTGTTATCAGTCCTATTTATTGCCATGCCAAATAAAGAGATGCATTTCCGGTAATACTACAGAAAACTATAGCTGGTGTGAAGGTGTCATTGAGGATTTATCTCCGGGTGCAGGGCCCTCCTGCCAGGCCTCTGGTGGTACATGTCAGACCCAGGGTTTAGGTTTTAGTGTCTCGAGGCCCTTACCCAAACCATGCTTTTAAGGTCGTCTAGGTCAGCGGGATGCTGGCCAGTAGAAGCATGTTCTGCTCTGTATCGACTCTAGCTCATTACCGAACTGGACGCCTAATGCGGCCCGAGACGCATAAAGCCTCCTTATAACTGCAGCAAGGTGTTTGAGGGTCAAGGGAGGCCATTCAGGGGGGGCATTCAGCTAAATTGGCCTGGGGGGGGGGGGCGAGAAATGTATCGAACTCCAATAAACTAATGTCTGCAGTCTCAGGAGGGGGTGGGCGATTGAAAAGTGAAGGTTGACATGCACGGGCATGGCCGGGATCGGGACTGTTCTGGCATGACCCCGCCCCCCCATAAACATAATCAATTCGCTGTGTCTGCCCAGACGTCCGAGCAGCATGTTTGATGTGGGAGCTTCTCTGATGGGCCATTGTTCCCCATCTTCTGCCGGCTGGAAGCGGCACGATTGAGGCGAGATGTTTTTAGGGTTTTGAGATGTCGGATGACAGGACAGAGGTCTGTTGTGGGGTTCCGTGTGGGCAGGACAGGAGAGTCTTTATCAAGTGTCATAGGTTGGCAAACGTTTCCTAGACCCTTGTTTCTCCTCTTGCTAGTGCCTTCTGATTTATCCCGAAATCCTAGGCGTAAGCTCCGTTGTTGCAGACTGGCTGATCATCAGGGAGGCACATGTCCAGGATGAGAATGTGTTTTGCAAACCGTTGGCTTGACTGCTTGTTAGTTTTTCATGTAGTGCTGCTGCCTGCCAGTGTACTTGCCAAAAATATGATAACGGCCTTGTTAAATGAAAGAAGGGTTTTTTGTACTCGTTGATTCCACATGCACAGTCTAATACAGTATTTATAGTTGGTCAGTGACTTTTATTTATCATTCTGTAGTGTATGGCAGTTGCATTCGTGAATACGGATCTCCCCCCCTCTCTCCCCCCCCCCCCATCTGTGTCCCCCTCTGTTGGTCACAAGGGTGAGGGACATTTAAAAAGAGTGTGTTTGGAAACGCGTAGTGTCATCCACAACCCGGAAACAACAGGAATGTTCTAAAGAAGGAAAGAAGGTCTCCATAGAGAAGAGAGAAGGCTTGTTGCCTCGCCAGATGTGATGACGTGTAATTCCGTTTTAATGCAAACGTTTCAGAATGTCGTCACCAAGGTCGCTATATAGCTGCTCCCGTTTGCGGCTGAGACACAGAAAGGACTGAGATAATAAGTTTGGCCCATTTCCTCACCAAATTAATTTTGCTTGGCATGTAAACAATGGAGGCTCTGTGATTAGCAGCCCCAGAAAGAGACATCCTCCTTTCTCCTGCCACTCTGTGAAGGTGGGTTGGGCGACAGGCCCACTGGTGACGGCGTGACGTGCTTCCCAGCATGCACCAGCCGAAGTGGGTCAGCCTGGGTGGCGGCTTATAGTTCTGAATGTGTCGTGCTGGTTTCGTGGGCCAGGAGGGCCAGCTGTGTTGTGGGCTGGGTAAGGGACTCACAGCTTCTCAGGGAATAATGCAATTTTCAGCCCCACTCCAGTTACTGTGGTTATTATGGGGTCCAGGAAAGACGTCGTAGTTAATTTCAAAATTGATATTCATCACAAAATAACAAATCTGAGTATATGTACTGTCAGGAGCAGAGAAGTTGCAGTGTTTAGTTCTCTAACCTTCCAACTGTTAAACTGAAAATGTACATATGAGTGCCTTTTATACCCCCTTTCTGACACAAATTTAAGCTGCATTTTATTTTAATGAAACTGCACTCTCTCTCAATTATAAATGTATGAGGAAATGAATGATTTCAGCTAATAATGCGTGCAGTAATAATTGATTAGATTTCTGAGTTAGCGGCATTTCTCTGTGATGAAAGTATGAATCAGGGCCACTGTTGCCGAGTGGAATCTGTCTGGGTATGTCAGCGATGCCGCCAATTATGGGAGCCGCTTACCGCGAGGTGCTGATAGCATGGCCGCCCGGCCCCCGCCCGTTTGCCCGTGCCGCGCGCAGCCTGTGCTGGGAGACAGGCAGAGGTGGAGCACGGGGCTTTTGGGCTAGCATCAGCTGGCCATATTTGGTGAGGGTTTGGGGGGCCCCCCCCCCAGCACCCATCTGTCCAGATTCCCCGCTTCCGCGCCTCCTTTTTCGGCAGCTTTTTCTGTGCTGCTACCGGCAACGGAACAGACCCCCCCCCCTCAGCAAGAAAAACACTCCCCCCTGTCACTGTTTACATTAGCCTGAGCGATTTATTTTTTTAATGAACTCCCCCATTCTCCCCCTCCCTCTCCGCTGTCCTCGCCACTGTCGTCTTACATCGAAAAAATGATCAGCAGCCAGGCACGATATAGTCAGTATTCTGATTCCCCGTCGAACATTAAATGAGCACAGCCCAAGGCAGTCTGACATCTAACGCGGTCAGAAATAAATCCAAGCAGGCAGATTATTTAAAGGTGTCGCTCGCGTAGAGGTGTGATGTGTGCGTGTGACCTTGTTAGCACGTTCCCAGACATCGCCTTTCTTCACCACCACCACCAACACCACCCCCCCCACGCCAACCTATAGTCCCTCACAGACTTTTCAGAACAGCAAAAGTTCAGAAAAACAATTTCTTCTGGGAATCAGATTATAGGCGACTTACCACGTTGCTGCAAAAGACTGGCCATTCAGTTTTTCTTGTATGTGAATTGAAATTTAGTTTCATAGATAGGATATCTTTATAATCCCTTTGGATGAATTCTTGTTGTTTTTTTGTGATAAATGGAGATACTCGAATGTCTGTAATACCATGAGGCCAGACTGGATTTAAGACGCGAACCATGGATCAGCTGATATGCGCAGGGGATTGGGTGGGTTTGTTTTGACTGGCATTCGTTACCCGTTGCATCCTGCCAGCCATCTGAGTAAAGTACTCCATACTAAAGTACTTCCTGCAGTCGGGGGAAAATCGGACACGGAAGCCTCTGATGGCAGGCCTCTGATGGCAGGCCTCTGGGATCAGAGGCCACCGCGATAACGGCTAATCTGTCCGACACTGAGGTCTACTGAGGCCAGGACCCCATCTTCTTCAGTCCTGAGTTTCTGGTAGAAATTCCAGTCATTTCTGGATTATTCTGGCTTGTAAGTTACCCTGGGTCAAACAAGTCCCAGTACCACAAATCTGCAATAAGTACATCTCGCTTGTCCGTGGGCTTGTGATGCCTTGTGTCGCAAAATAACTGGGATTTTTAAATGTTTCTGGGTTGTAAGTAAAAACCAAATGCTTTCACTCCAGATTGTTCGCTATGCCCTGCATGTAGCAGTTAGCCCTGTACGGTGTGTTGGCAACACCTTGCAGGAAACCGAAACCACAGAGGAGGAAGAGGCACGCAAGCCCAGAGGAACAGAGGAGCGTTATCAAAAATTACTACCTATCGCAGATATCAGGACTGCAGGACAGGTTCCTTGTTCATTGTTCCCCATGGCCTTCATGGCCTGGACTTAACGATTTATTTGTTTTGCAGAGACCCTAGTTCTAACAATCTGTGATAAGAAGTATTTACTTGCGTGATTGCGGAGGTTGCATGACTATAGCAATGTTACACTTATTGAATACGGAGGCATTTTTAACTGTCCACTTCAAAAAGTGAATCCCTTGATTTGCACCCGCCTCCCCGTATCATGGAATTCTGTTCATCCCACATCCAGGCTTTGCCACAGTAATACTTATAATTATGTGGCTTTATTAAGAAATACAATGTTATACTGGTAGAGATGATAGTCATTGTCCATGACACAAGAATGGCTGACGTTTAATGTTTTTCATTATCGCAACATAAAAATCATGTTTGTTTAATAAAGAGTTAGTTTATATATAGGAACGACTTATGTCTAGGTCAAGTGGATTAACTAAGCTAGCCTAGAAAAAAGTTGGCACTTACTGACATCCTACAGTTTGTAAATAGACAGTGAATGTATATGAATATAGAATTATATGTGCTATACATATAATTTTTACAGCGTAATTTTAGTTCTTCACAGTCTTGATTTCATTTTAGCCTATCCATTCTTTGTTAACCTGGGTGTATCTGGTGACACGCTTTGGTCTTAACAGCTACAGATGCCTGTTTTCTAGAAGGTTTAAGGCTCGCCTGTTTGACCGGATGCAACCTGTAGCTCAGGGCAGCTGTACTAGGAAGTCCAAGCCCGGTATCTCATCCCATTTCACTAACAAATACCAGTATTTATAGACATGCTGGTATTTGTATCTGGTTTCCTTTTTATGCGATTAGCTGACGCAGAAACTGCAGCCATGCTACTGGCAGAGGCGCGGTGAGCTGCAGCCGGTGTGTGGCGTGCCGAATGGAACCGGTCCTCCTGATGGCGCTGCAGAGTCTATTATGAGGCCCAGGCGGAAAGAGACCTAGCTTATCGCACACCCCCAGGCGGATGACACTAACCAAACATTTGAATACAGTTAGCCACTGATGGCATTTCTTAGGAATCCTAACAATAGCCTTTTTGTTAAGTTGAATTTTTGTAGGTTTTGAAAGTCTGTTTGACTGTTGGCTGCAGCTTTCTTGCTGATGTTGTACTGATACACACCTTTTGTTTATTTTCAGATTTTTTTCGGCCTGTTTGGTGGCCGGGTCAGTAAAACTCTTGACACTGAGCTGGCTGGGTGCCTGTCAAGTTGCCAAATACTTAACTTTTCCTTGTCACTGTCCTTTGAAAGGAGATTGTAGCATTTCCTAGGGCTGCTCGATTATGGGGGGAAGAAATCATAATCACGATTGTTTTAGTCAATATTGAAATCACAATTATTTAACACGATTACTCATATTGCTCATTGACTCACATTCGATTTATTGCATATAAAGACCAGCAAATGTGAAATTTTCATTGACACCTTCCTGTTGAACTTTCCCTTAAAATAACAAATACATAATATTCAAATAATGTGTAAAATAGTAATCCCAAGTAAATAAAATCAACAATGTAGTGCAGTTCCACTATCTCTTGAAAACAAATAAAACACAAAATAAAAAAATGTATATAAATAAGATATGAAAAATATAAAAATAAATTACAAAATAAATGTTGCACTATAGAGTGCATCTTTTACTGATGACTGTGTTGCGAAAGACGTTGATGCGGGTTTGCTACTTTGACTTTTCTGTTGGTCGTTAGTCAGCCGTGTTGCTGAAAGGCACAGACACTACCGAGTAGCAAAGCTTGCACATAACATTTTAGATCCACGTCTGTGTCTTCGAATCCAAAATGTTCCCGCACCAGCGAACTCGCGAGTTTTCAAAATGCCACCACCAGAATACACATGAGTTTAGCCTGCGAAAGTGTGCGTGTGTGCGTTTCGGAACACAAGACAAAATAAGAGTAACGCAGCAAAATGATTTTAATAATGACCGTTTCTTGTCAATTACATAGTTTTTGTGATCGTTTGGAGCTTAAATCGAAATCAGGGTGTAGTTAGTTAGTGTGGATCAGGGCCCAGGTAGGTTCAAGGCCATTCAAGGCTCCTTCCCTGTTCTGCGCCTTGTTAAGATCCCAGAACCCTCATCTGGGAGGGTGCACAAGCCACTTTCCCCAGTTTTTTTCTTGTCTTGCTTCCGATTGGCCAGTGGAGGAGCTAAAATCAAACATCACAACAGACCAGAGAGAGTGAAAGAACTCAGCCGTTATGTTCTGTTTTCAGTTTAACATATCGCTGTAAGCCAAATTTATGTTGTGTGTTTGGAGGACTGATGTAACATCATGTAGTGGCACTATGCCGCTTCCCATTTGGTTTCCTTTAGATGTTCTGGTGGCTATCCTCAGAAACATTTGGGCTGCGGGGGCCCCCCCCCCCCCCCCCCCCCCCCCCACCCCCCAACCCACAGCGGGGGGGTGGGGGGGGAGCGGGGGACAGAAGGGGGGAGGGAGGGGGGGCGAGAGAAAAA
>JAODKN010000002.1:13594081-13607924 GCA_026774425.1 Petrocephalus zakoni
TTTGGTTTCCTTTATATGTTCTGGTGGCTATCCTCATAAAAATTTCCCAACCCCCCCCCCCCCCCCCCACGCAGATCAAGAAGCAGCAGCAGGATGTCATGGGCTTCCTGGCGGCCAACAAGATCGATTTCGAGGAGTGTGACATTGCAGCAAATGAGCAGAACCGAAAGTGGATGCAGGAGAATGTTCCAGGGGAAGCCCGGCCTGCCACCGGGAACCCGCTGCCCCCGCAGATCTTCAACGATGAGCAGTATTGCGGAGTAAGCATCAAGATTGTATAACCTTGAACCAAAAGAGACAAAGAGGGTGTTTATCATTATGCACACGTATCCCGTGTGACGTCATCTTTCATTCCTGAAGTGCGTTCCAATACTCAAGAACAGAAGTATGGAGGATGGTAAAAATCCCTGGAATGTTGTTCTGGCCCTGCCCCCAATATTAAGGATGCATCCTCCCAACGAGGTTGTATCCTCCCAACGAGAACAATCCCATGAATTGTATCCCAGGTTCATTCTTGGGATAACAAGAACACTGTTGCAAGAACACAAGCGCATTCTTTGCATTCTTGGTATTGATGTACACCCATAGTTTGGGTCTTGGTGCTATGATACATTGCTAACCAATAAGCAGATCTAACCCTGACTGTCAGTGAGCGCTAGCTTAGCTGTGTGATGCTAGCATTGAGGGAGGTTGGCCAGTGGCACCAGGCTCCATCAGCATCATCTGCACGTTCACCTGAAATGAACTAGTGGGGGTGAGGACCCGTATGGTCCTTGACTTGTGGATTTCTCTCTGCCTCTGAAGATCTGAGGCAGATGAAAGGGAAAAATTGACGGTATATCAAATATACAGTATATTGATTCTTCCCAGATTGTGTTATCCATCCCTCCAACTACCCATTGGTCCTTCTCTGTTCCAAAAGCACTTATGGAAATTACAGTCACAGTGAGATTGGAGATCTCGGGGAGATCAGAGCGCTAAGGAGGGGACACGTTGAATAGGATTTCACACACTCGCACACACTAACAAACAAAGGGAATGTTAAAGAGATCTCATGACCCGCATAGCCCTGGAGGTGTGAGAGCCCTTGGTGCTTCCCACTGCCACACCAAATGCTTTTTATCATTCCTGTGCTATCCATTTATACATTAAGGAAGAGTTCCTGTAACTCCATCTGTTCTTTCCCCAGAATTATGAGGCCTTCTTCGATGCCAGGGAAGAAAATGCTGTGTACGCATTCCTAGGCCTGACTGCTCCCCCTGGCTCCAAGGTGGGTACTGATCTGACCATCTGACTACTCATGGGTCACCTCCCCACCTGGCCTGCCCCCTGCATACCTGTCAGTTACATAACTGAGCCAAACATGGGACAGGTCTGGCCAGACCGGCATCATAAGAGTCTGAAGCAAATCTGTTAGCGATAGCAGGTGAGGCGCGGCAGTGACCTTCTTGGAGCAGGAAACTCCCGAAGCACCAGCTGACCAGTAATGAGATACAAATTTCATTCAGGGACAGTTATACACTTCACACTACGGCAAGCAATTCTACAGGCTACTCTAACTGCCATGCAAATTTCAAACCCCCGAGACAACGGAAAACTGGTCCTCATTTGACCCACATGAACAGGTTTAGTATCTGTATCCGACTGCGCCCCCCTACAGACAAACACCCCTGTCCCTCTCATACTCACACAGGCGGAGACACACCAGTGTAGTTTCAGCTGGCAAACCAAACCTTAACTCTGTTCCCCACGTCAGTTACCAGCACAACCAGCCACCACCTCCAGTGTGCAGGACAGCATGACCGCTATAGCCTGTAAAAGGCCAAGTAACCTATCAGCTCTGTCTTTGTGCACCCCGTCTCCCCACCTCCCCATTCCTCCTCCACCCCAGGTCAGTCTGACCCCACAGAGCAATGGATAACACTTGCATAGACAGGGTGTTAATTAAGCTGAACTTCCCGTCTACCCCGTCAAGCTTGGCTGGTCTCTGCATCCCATTTAGCCTCCTCCGCTAACTGCTGGTAGCTCCGGCACCCTATTAATTAGATCACCCCCCCCCCCGCCCCACACATACAAGCACTTATAATGAGAAGTACAGGATTGTAGTGTCAGCATTCTAGACAATCTGCAGATAAACACCGTAATACCCACGATTTCCCAAGATATACCAGCGAATCGCAAAATCAAGGATGCCAGGACCTTGCAGAAGTCTCCGGCCCACATCTTCTGAGAAGGTTGTTGCAGGGAGGGAGAAAAAAACATTGAATAAAACTCCCTGGCAGATTAATAATGGACTCCTCTTCACCGGGGCTCGTATTTGCCACTTTAGAGATGAAATGCTGTTCAAAGACTTCATGGTCTGGTGCCAGGCACCTCTGCAAAGCCTCTTGTGATGCAGGGGACTAGCGGGAGGAGGGGCTGAGGGTGTGTGGTTGATGTTTGTGTGAAATACGTGCATGGGTGTTCTGCCTTTTCAGTGCTTCCGCTTTCTACGTGGCAGCCCAGAACCTGCCCCTCCTCTCCGGGTATTTTGAAGATGTTTTTGCAAACTTGTGTATAAATGGACAGAATCATTTACATTTAATGGTGCTGTAGAAAACTCCTTAAATGTCCCCAAAATCAAATTGAGTGATACTTCTTGTTTGTATGCAGCGATAAGGCTATTGGAGGCAATGAAATTAACCGCCTTTCTCATTCTCTCGACAGGAAGCGGAAGCCTTGGCCAAACGGCAGCAGCAGTAGTCATCAGTTGTCTTCCGCGGTCATCTGCTCCCCCACATGTCAGCCCCCAGTGCATTCTGGGAGGGCATTCATAATCACAATCTTTGCGTCCTCTGTTAAACTCAGTCACACCATTTCACTTCATGTTTATTTAGGTCATTTCCTGTAATTTGAATTCTTTAGCTTCCTGCCAGTGTTTTAAGAACATACAACATGGGGTCCATGAGTGTGTTTGCCTTTACAGCCATCCTGTTCAGTCAGCTTCGGAAAACTATGACCTCCAGCACATCGCGCATGTACTTCAGTGCAGATCCTACCATATACTGTGGAACATTTTGAATGTGCTACTTTATGAAGAACTCATTCCTTTGACCTAGTAACCTTCAAACCTATGAGCCTTAATACAGCTTGCTGCAAATAGTCACCTTATTACACTATATTGAAGATCATATAGGCAAGTACATTTGCACTGAAAAAGGATTTTTGTTATAGTTGTGCTAAGGGTACCAGTTCATTTATCTGATGCACAAAGTGCGTCTGTATCCTACCATAAAGTCTTAATGTGCTTTTTGTTTTCTTCCTTCTGTATTTTTGCACCTTTTGTCTATTTAACAGAAGTTGACCAGAAAATGCCAAATGTAATAAGTACATTTCAATACCACAGACTGAATTATATTCTGTCTTAAAGAATGGGTTGGGAGGGAAAACGGTAACACATTGAAATGGACTAGTGACAAAGGTTTTGTTTTCGGTACATTCTCAGAAAAAAGGCTACCAATTTGTACCTTTGCTTGCCAATGGAGCTGTACCCTCGAGGATCTGCCAGTTGTACCATAGCAGTAGGTAATTGTATCTTTTAAGGTGTAGAAATTGACTGAGGAACATGTTTGTACCATTGGGGGGTACATTAATGTTGTTTGTACTTCAGTGATGTTCCCCAGAGTCCATTTCTGTACCTTTAAAAGGTGCAATTTCCTGTAGCTAAGGGTACAATTGGTTGAACCCTTGAGGGTACAGCCTCAGTGACGAGCTAATGTACAAATTAGTAACCCGTTTTTATGAAAGTGTACTGAGGTCACGTACCAACTGAAGAATCGTTAAGAAAACTTAATAGAATTATTCATCTACAATAATTGTGCCATTCGTGTATTTTTAGTATTTTGAGTTTTTCTTTTTCATTTGTTCAGTCAATTATTTGAGGTCATTCTGAAATTGGTATCCGTAGCAATAGTGTAGGAATAAAGCTGCAACGCTTCTAAGCCACCGGAAAAAAATCTAAATTGTTCTTACGGTTGTTTTTGAAATAATAAAGACGCAACTCGAACTCTGTCGTCTTTGGTGCTTTTTTTATCATTGATGCTGCAGGACAGACACGTACGCGATTGAAATGTAAATTCACAGGCAAGGACAAGACCTGACTTCGTTTTCATGATGTTCGCGTTTTATAAAAATGCGCCAAATGTGGACGGTCTGCATAAACCCAACGCCTGAGTCACTGGCTGTGATTTTGGACGTGGATTGCAGGTTTAAATCCCAGTTGGGGGTGGGGAGATTGCTCTTGTTCTTTAAGTGGCACGTCAAACTCCTCTGCTTTCGTAATCAATCCATGTCGCGAACATTTTCCATGGGTAGCGAAGAGATGCGTGCTGCGGATCTTTCGCAATCTATTTCATTTGTATATTTTTTTTCCATCCCGTCCTTCCCCAAAAGTATCGCCACGGAGGGCGAGGCAGCCAGACTGCAGGCTGCACTGATTTATCCAGAAATTAATGGCATTCGTTTTTTACTTTTGTAAAAAGGAGCAGGGTTTACCCGAACCATATGCCCCCTTCCCTCTTAAAAATGCGGGTACAGGGATAAGAGCCGGGATCGGGCTGAAGGCTGCGGGGCTTTGGGCGGTTTTGCTCGGCTGCTCCTCTGCGGCCCTGCTGGGTTATTTCACATGCAGGGAAATACATGACTTGGTGTTTTGTGAAATGTTGGAGTAATTGTCTGTATCTAATCACGCAATATCCACATGGGGATTTTCTTTCTTTTCGTAATCCGCGAGAGCCGCAGTTATAAAACTACACTAATTACGCGAGGCTTGAATTTTTATAATTCAGAAGCAGGCCTGGCATTTTCGCCGAATTGCCTCTGTATTTATGGGGAATGAAAAAATAAAGTACAATTAAAAACGCATATTAACTGGGAGAAGGACAGCAACAGTTTATGTTTGTTTCTCCATTCGAACAGGAGATCTGGAATCTTTCAGTTTGTAATATGCTCGGGCGTGGAAATCATTTTTAAGTTATTTCGTCTTTATCTTTTCTCAGTGACATGGGTATTGAAATAGAAGAAAATGCAGACAAAAATGTAATTTTCAATGGCACAAGGTACCCAATACCAAAATCATCCACTGCTGTGATTTACAAGCTATAAATGTTGAATATCCATTTAATGCATCGGGGTGTTGTTAATTAACTGTTAATTAAGTGATAAATATTTATATCTAGCTTGCACAAGCCTGCAAATCTTGGCATTGAGAGAAAGCAGACCGACATGGTTCAGTTTGGGCCGTGATCCCTTGTGCTGTGCGTGTAATTGGTGAATGACTCAGCTGAGGAGGGGCCGCACATGCCTGGGGGAGGGGGGCAGCCTCATGGCGTGGGAGATTGGCAAGCAAGTTCATGGCCAGAAAACCGTGACCTAAAATGGACGACAGCTGCTAGCAGTGGGGGCCAGCAGCAGGTGGAGGGGGGCACAGCCGCAGCTGGGGTGGGTGGATGGGGTGGGTCTTATGGAGCCGACAGGGAAGTCTGCCTGGGGGCCGATGCCGTTGCCTAGGCAACGGAGCATCTGGGGTTAGAATGGTGGCTGGTTGCAGGAGACGGTAACAAACAGGAGCCGTTATTGCGAACCACAAAGGAGGATGTACGAGGGGTGTTTCAACCATGACGGTGCTGACTCACCACAGCCGTAAATACCCCAGGCGAAGTGTTTTAGGGTTCAGGAGGCGTGTGTTTAGCAAGATGAGCAAATAAGTGAACGTAAACATGGGATGGAACCCTTTAAGCCAGGAAGGGCTGCAGGCAGAGGTGGATAGTTTGAGAAAAATCCAGACCAAGATTTTATTTCCACCAAAAAGTTGAGTATAAAACATCACAATCACAGAGTACTCGATTGATGAAACAAAATCTTGGTCTGGATTTTTACTTTCTCGACCTGAACTATCCAACTCTTGTTTCAGGAAGCCTAAGTGCCAAATATCACAGCTTCTGTGGTACATTGTTCATTGAGGGTGTTTGACAGGCCACCTCAGAAGAAGCTGAGAAGGTTGGCAGGTAGGAGAGGAGGTCTGGAGCGGGTGTTAGGGAAGGGCTAGTGAGGGGCCTTCTGGAACAAAAGAATGATCAAAATATGACTGTCATCACCTTACCTAAACTTATAAAAAAAAAACTTTATCAAAAACAAAAAAAAACAATATATTCCATTAGAAAGCCTGACAGTACACAGAATCCTTTGACGAGAAATACTGAAAAATCTCACTTCTCCTTCTTCTGATTATGGCTATGCCCATCGACCGAAAAACAATAACGGAAAGACACATTCCTTGGGGGTTCGGTCGTTCTTTAGGGCTCCATGTTACAGAGATCTAAAGGCTCTGGGTCAAAAATACTAAAAGCAATTTGGGGAATATATCAGTGCCCATTGGTTCCTGTTTTTCTGCTGTGAAACAGTCAGTTGCGAGAGCCCCTCCTCCTCAGTAAGCATTCAGAGACAGTGTAACAAATGACCGTAGTGCTATCAGGGCACCGAATCTGCTCTCCCCTCTGCAGACCAGCCACTGACTCCTTGGTTGGTTCTACATCCACAGCTGCTGGTAAGTCTTCTGATGAGCTCATATCCTATAATAATAATAATGATAATAATAATAGATTACATTTATATAGTACCTTTCACAAACTCAATGTCAACATCTAAGCAGTTCAGCAAAAGAAATATTCATTAAATGGGAAAGTCCTTAAATCAGGTTTAAAAGTGGACAATGAAGAACTGTTGTGTTTGATTATGGGTGTCTATCTGTCGTCTGTTATGGTGGAAAGTTGTTTGCGCTTGTGTCCTCTCTCTTCCTGTATGGTATGAAGGCTCTGTGGGTAACGTAGCTGTCATGCACTTTGGGCATTTCGTGGGTTTAAATCCGGCCCCTGCTCTGGGTCTAGGGGGCTTGTTGTGTTAGCCCCTTGAGAGCATGACCCTGGTAATGGCCTGGCCTCCCTCCAGGGAATAACCCACTCCGTCTCCTATGGTTCGCACGACCAAATAAGTGGTTACTAAAAACAATGAATGGAAAATGTCTTCCACTTTGGTCTTCAAGACACCTTTTGCAGCGGCCTCCAAAATACTGCTCAGTCTCGGTTCTTATTTGTGCTGAAAAGTGTGTTTCCGTCAGGATATTCCTGAAGAATAGCCCTGCATAGCTTGTGTGAATGTTCAACAGATCAACGTTCAGCGATACATATTCCCAGCTGATACTAGCTGATGGTTCGCGAATGTTCTGCTAACCGACAGTCTCACATCTTCCCCAGCAGAGTCATGTTGAGCGAGGGCTTCCTGTCTGTGCTCAGATATAATAAGGAGGTGGTGGACAGGACACCCGCAAGCCCTGGCACAAGACGTACCCACACCAGTACTCACCCTGCCGAGGTCACCCCAGACCCCATAATGCTAAAAAGTCTCAAAGGTGAGGGAAGACTAATTTGTAGAAGATAAATAGCCTAACTCTGTTTAAGGTGCTGATCATTTTCCTTGCTTGGTTCTTGGTAATTTCATGTCAGGCCAGGATAAGTTGCCAGGCCCGTCCAAGGTCGCGGAGAAGGTGTTGGCCCGCCCTAGTCCCACCCTTGCCATCCCTGGCACCGAGGGTAACCCCTACTGGGGACTGGAGCTGTACCGTTCCTGGCGCTGCCCCAGCCTTTGCAAAGACTACCCCGATCTGCAGCTGAATGGGGACCTTGTCGGGGACAAGGCTTCTGAGAGCCCCATCCCGGACAGTAAGGCCTACGGGGGCCCGTTTCTGAAGTCCGAGGATCTGGCTGAGATGGGGCCCCTGCAGCTGGAGTCGATCTTCTTGGAGCCACAGGACGATGTGGCGCCCCCTGCTGGAGAGGCAGCAGACAGCAGCATCCTAGCAGGGGAACCACCCTCTGATTCTATGCTCAACAGCTACCTGGAGAAAAAGCAACTGGTGGTCTACTGGCAGCACCTACAGGACATGATGGTCTGGGGAGGCTCTTCTCCCAGCTCCGTGCTCCCTCCCAGCCTGGCCTCACCCAACCTGGCCCCACTCAAACCATCCCTATTCAGCCTCCTCCAGTTCAACCAGCATCAGTCCACCGAGCTTGGTGCAGTCGGTCGCCTGACCTCCCAGTCCAGCCCCGCTGTCAGCTCCCACTTCAGCTCCCCTGTACTACGTATCTCCAACTCTGATACGGGGAAGGGGCCAGCCCCTCTATGCCACTATGGCCTACAGGCCCCCTGCCCTACGAAGCCAGGTCAAAATCCAAACCCCCAGTGACAACCATGCTTCTTTTGGCTGGTAACTCCGGAAACATCCTCAAGAACTTCAGACTTAATTCATGTAGTTGCTAATAGTAGGTAAAAGTAGCTAACTAGATCACAGGGACACAGGCCTTTCTTACGAGGGAACAGTCCATGGCATTATAGTGCAGCACTACCAAACGGTTCTTTGAGGCTGTAAACTCGGAAAAAACCTCCCCCCATGTTAGACATGATGTTACTTCCTGTCTACTCAGAATACGGCACTATTTCCTGTTTCATATGCCTCACTCGTTAGCGGGAGGGAAGACAGTCAGAAATAGTTGTGTGACATATGATGTGTCAATCTTGTCCATGATGTTTATAGGACTGTAAGTGCAGAAAATTGTCTTTCGGGACTTTTAGGAACAGTAGAACATGCAAAGGGGGGAGAGGAATCGAAACCGTTCCATATGAAGGATCTGGCCTACCTACAACTGGAACCACGTATTCTGGCCAGAATTACACTAATAAGAGCGTGGCAGTCACGCAGATAGCTACGGGGACGAGTTGGAAAAAACTATAGAAAGAGGAAGTTTGCGGAATCTCGTTCTTTGTAAAGCAGGATGCCTGAAGTTTGCAGGATTGTAACAGCACTGCATTTTAAGAAATTTGACACTATCCAATTAATTTAGCCAATGTGATTTAATTGTTGTATATGGTGTACGTGCTTAATGTGTTTCACAAAATAAATACAGGCTTGATATAAAATATTTTGATTTTATTTATTTTTATATTCCTGTCATTGCCTATAAAGATATTAAAGATATATAAAGATATAAATTTCTATATGAACTCCAGTTGTATTAAATGAAATATTGGAAACGTTACATTTTATGTCGACAAGTGACCAAAATGGCATTTCCAAGTCGCACGGCATAGAGTAAGCATGTCTTTTTGTAAACGCCTGCCATCTTCTGTCATGTTTCGGTATTGCGTCGGTTTTTAAAACGCTCAAATACCGAATCAGCCTTACTTACTTACTGAATACACGGTGAATAGAACAAGTTTCGTGACTCGAGAGACGCAGCAGTTTTCCAGAGTTGGATAAACCAGCAGAACTGGCGTGTGAAAAGCTTGTTCGCAGTATATCATTTATTATTTTCCATAAACAATTTATCTGATTCAGAGCACCGCATGGTAACAACGTTTATGGTACATATACCTATCGGTCATCCAGCAATACAAACATTTTCTGATGCTCGCATCCTCATGTTTTTTAGATCTACATCAAGTCAAGTGGAGCTTTATTTGTTAAACCAACCATATTCAGCACACTAATGGACGGTGACGCAAAATTTCCCCGGACTGCCTACAGTTGAGCGATGCATTAAAACTGCAGGTGGTGGAGTTTGCCGGCGGGGGGTAGGAAATCCTCGGCTAAAATGTCTCGCAGTAGTATTCCTAAGTATAACCAGTTGAGTAAATTGCCATGTAAAAAACGTTGTTTTCAGAATATAACATTCATTTCCAGAAACAACTTCTCTGAGTAACATGTAGTCGGTATAATCCATACCAGTCATCCAGCTATCCAAACATTGTTTTGAGTATATTAAATGGGGGGCGCTGGTGGTAATGTTTGCCGGGGCGGAGGCATTGGTTGCTAATTGGGCGCCCCCTCAGAAGATGACGCCCCATCCCTGTCGTCTAATCGGTTGACTGGCACCAGGGGGAAAGGGCAACAGAGAGCAGCCCCGGAATTTGCTGTCAAGCAGCCCCAGTTTGATATTTTACCGCCTCCTGAGCTGTATATGTCACGAGACCAAACCGCTGGGGGGAATCCCTAAACTTCTCGATTGCCAGACAGGATGCTCTGTGATTATGTAATGGGTATGCTTGGGCTGATGGCTTGGAATGAGTACGCATTTGATACACACATCCTCACATTTTTAAGTCTACATTAAGCATAGTTCGTTTTTGTCTGTTTCTTTTTCATCTAGCTTGCCAATACTACAGGTCCCTACTATCAGTTATGCTATTCAGCTACTGGGGTAAGTTAAGGCAATGTAAGGCATGTTTATTTATATAGCAGAATTCAGATAGTTCAAAGTGCTTTACAATTAAAATCACATTTATCAAAATGGTGTCAAAATTAACACTTGAAGTAACCTAAAGTAATTATAACACATTATGACTTTTTAAAACATATTATTACTTTAAAATGAAAGCAAACAGATTAGCTTTGACATGCAATTTTTGACAAGCCAGTGAGCTAATGTTCAGCTTTTTTATTTATATAGAGCTTGACTTCCATCTTTGATTATAACTCTGACTATCTTCAAACCAAGAACAGCACAGGTGGGGTGGGGTGGGGTGGGGTGTGGTGGGGATTCTCCTGGAGTAGCTAGTTTCAGCGTCTCTCTCAGCCCTGACCTCCGGAGTTCGCATTCCAGTTCTGTGGATGGTGCCGACGGTCTTTAAAGGTCTTTTGCTGCTGGTTACGTCCTGCTGCTAGCCAAGTGATTTCAGCACTTATTACCATCTGAGTGCTTCTAATATCGGATGTACAGCTAGAGGGACATGCTAGCTGTGAGAATCCCTGGGGGGGTCCTGGCCTTCTCCTCCATGCTTCTCTTTAGCTAGCTGCTTCTTTTGCCTCACCCTCCACCCTGTCCCAAATTCAGAGTCTTCAGGCAACCCCTGAGGGTCTCCCCACCGGACTGAATCTCCACAGCGTCGACTCCCAGCCTGTGTCAGGCCTGGGTTAGGGCTTCCTCATCACTGGTCATAAATACCAGCGGTGTGGCTGTAGGGTTGTCCTGGAACAGTCCTCTGCCGCTACACATCGAGGCACTATTGATCGGCGTTAAAGGATATCTAGCCTCTCGTGCAGCAGAAGCTGACATGACAGTCTCTGCGGGAAAACCTTCTAACCCTGGAACCTCAACAGGCCAGTCTTATTTGTGGCATTGAGGTGCTGTCATCATTTCCGCAGGATCGGTAACAAGCAACTAAATATGTAGGAGATATTGAATATCAGCCCATAGCTACCTATAAAAATGATGAATGAAAGTTTGAGTGGGGCTTTGGTCATCTGAGGAAGGACTGTCTAATGTGAAATCTTTGAGATCTTCCTGCTTATATCCTCGGGGGCTTATAGCTTGTGACTGTGGCTTTCTCTTCCGGTAGCGGTGGGCCCCCTGGACTTTCCCGTCCCTCCTCACCTCCACAGCATGGCACTGCAGTGGAGCGAACTACTTTAGGGCTCCTGCTACGAAGTACAGGCAGCCTTCGACGAAGAAATGAACCCCTACAAGGTATGAGAACACTTTTCGCCATCCGGTCCAAAAGTATTTAAAGCCACGAGTTATATTGCTGTGTCTCAGGCTACACTTCCGTCCCGCGAGGACGTTTTCAGGTGTCGCCCTTCATCCGGCACAGATCCAATAATATAATTGTAACTCACTGAGATTCCTTTCTCTCTCTCTTTTGCTGTCCAGGCACATTCTTGGTTGATCACTTGCCCCTCGAAAAGTCTCTACTTGGCACTGCACCTGTAAACTGCATTTCCCCTAAAACCTCCTGTGTATTTGGAGATTTGTATCCCCATTCTGCCCCTGAAGGTGACAGTCCAGGAGGGAGCTCAGTATAGTTATAGCTACTACAGCTGCCAGGTACAGGCATGGATTAAATCTCCCCTCGCCCTCCAACATGGTGGAGGAAACATCCATCCAAATCCATACCTTTATGTAAACCATAACTCACACACTCATGCCTTACTCCAGCCTCTTACCATTTTAAATTAAACTTTATATAAGTATGTAATTATTAATTAATATGAATTAAATTTTGTGAGGTAATTTATGCCAACATCTGCACTTTCATAGTTTGTGCAGTCTCATGATGCCGTAAGCATCACCCTCTAACCAAGACCATGAAGAAGTATACGCATACTTCCTGAAGATGTGGAGCAGTGCGAATGAGACTGTGACCATTCAGGATGTCCATATGGATATCCGTCTGTCTCACAGTCCTCCTCTGCCTCTCTTGAAGGACCCACAGTAGGTGGACCGCGTCAGTCCAAGAGCTAAGCTAGTTTGGCCTTTGTCATCTACAGCGATCTTCTTCAAGCAGTCATCTTCCCGGTCTTCTTCAACTCATATTTCCACGAGAAGAAATTCAAAAGCTAAAAATGTCCAAATTCTTCTCTTTTATGGTTAAGGTTAGGGCTGCATGGGGGTTAATTAAATGTTGTCAAAGTTGAGCTTAGGGTTATGCCCATAGAAATGAATGGAGAGTCCCTACAAAAACGTACATACCTAATTTGTGTGTACCTGTCTGTATGTGTTGGGGGGGCTGGATTTGCTTGGTCTTATTGGTGTTGTGTGTTCTTCTGAGTATTCCGGTAACTGCAGTGTAAAATTATGCTGTTGGGTGAACTGGCACCACTAGTCCATGCCTGAATCCGGCACTATATCAATGCATCAGCAGCTGGGCGATGGGGGGAGGGTGTGTAATGACCCATAATGCACCTCTCTCACAGCTGCTCTACTGTAATGTGGTGTTTTGATGTATTAAAAGCAAAATTATACATGTATACAAATCTCTAAAATTAGTATGCCAAGTATCTGTAAATTGCCCTGTATAAGATTAGTAATACACTAATTAATAATAGACAAATGAATGCCGTTACAACTCATCCCTCTACTAATAATAATACTCAGTCTCACTTCATTTTACAGCGTGTTAAGAACTTGGCACAGACGTACTTTTCAGGATTCTTTGTGAGTGCAGAAGTTTATAATAGCCAGCAGGCGGCGCTGTTTTACTACGCCACTAAACGCGATCCGGCATTCGTGAGTGCGGCACTTTGGGAATGAGAGCGGGCGGTCTGTTTTCTACTTGGAATCAGTTTTGTTTACCCTGAAAATGTAAAAAAATATCCGAGGCAACATTAAAGACATGGGTTACGTTCATATAACCCGGTAGTTCAGTTTAAATTATGCAGACTAAGGAATGCTAACATGTTCCAGTAATTCTCATCAAGGAGCAGTGGAGGTTTAGCCTTAAAGGTCTGGGTGGTCATTCATGTGATGGGGGTTGTAGCTTAGCATACCTGTGTCCTCATGGTCCAAAGTGATATGGGCTCTTGCAGACTATTTTGCAGACTCTTTGCCAAACCAGTACCTACGCAGGGATGTTTAGCAGACTCAAAGCAGACCCCTGTTTTTAGAGGAAATGGACAGCATAAGGCAAATCCTCTCCAGGTACCTAGGAAGGTAGGAGGGTGGTATGTGACAGTCATCTCAGTGGCTTTTTAACTTATACTCCAGATTTCAAAGGACATTTCTAATCAAATTATAAATCTGTTGCGGCATGCTCACATTTTTTATCATTTTATTTTATTTTTTTTATTTACCCCATTTCTTTTCTTCTCTGCTGTACGGGCAGAGACTCACTCACTGCAGACAGGTACAGGCAGAGACTCACTCACTGCAGACAGGTACAGGCAGAGACTCACTCACTGCAGACAGGTACAGGTAGAGACTCACTCACTGCAGACAGGTCCAGGCAGAGACTCACTCACTGCAGACAGGTACAGGCA
>JAODKN010000002.1:13614235-13627210 GCA_026774425.1 Petrocephalus zakoni
CATCACTTCATGCCATACCACCCTGGTATATATCGCCCATCACTTCATGCCATACCACCCTGGTATATATCGCCCATAACTTCTTTTGTTGTCACCGCTGTCCGATTACGTTACTCTCTGTTAGTGGCACTAACTTGCTCGTAGTAGTGTGGGTTAGGATGCTGTGTCTATGATCGGAAGGTTATTGGTTAAATCCCACAGTTCCACAGTCATTTTACCTCTGGGCCCTTCAGCAAGGCCCTTAAGCCCCATTTGGTCCAGGGACCGTCTGACCCTGCTTTCTCTCTCCAAAGAAAAAAAAAATATATATATACATTGCTGTGACTATAAGTGTATTCTAAATAAATGTAATGTGCTGTTAACTGATGGCCTGTAGGAGCCATGTGAGTAACCATCCTGTTGGGCTAAGTACGTTTGTCAATAAGCTTGATATCGAACTGCAGGTTTCTGTCTGAGAAATAGGGTCCCTGGCCCTCGGGAACCATGACGACTGCATACTTGAGTACATTTTGGCCCGATCCAGAGCCAACACAAAACTTGCATGCCACGGAGAGACCATGGCCTCAAGGGGATCCATTACCCTCCCCACCAGCACATAGCATCTGCTCCCCCTTATAAGTCCTGTCAGATACCAATGCCGCTGCACCCCCCACCCCTGGCTTCTAGAGGGTGTTGTCCGACTTGGCTCTCCTGACCCGAAATACCATTCCCATTCCTACCCAATACCCATTCCTTACTCCATGAAAGTCCCCTGATCCAAAAACATAAATAACAAATCACTTTAATACATACCCTTTTGCCCAGGCAGATGGCAATTACAGTATGAATCTAATGGCAGAAAATCAATTTTTATGCCTAAAAGCATCCAGACATTAAAAAGAAAAAACTTTTCCGTATGCTGAGTCATGGGTTAATCTTTTTGTCCCTTATGGAAGATTTTGGGCCAGGTCCTTAAGTGCCCCAGTTTGGAGAAAAAATGCTTGAAAAAAAGAAGAAACATAAAATTGTCTGCTAGCTGGAAATTCTTTCAGACCTGAAGTGCTGAAAAAGATTAATTGAAATTAATGAGCCTTGGAATGCAGTAATGAGAATAGCCCCTGTCTGTCATGTATTAAATATGAAAACAATATTATGTGCATTCACACAGAATTATTTTCATTGGCTATTATCTCAGAGTCTCCTCGACTCACTAGTCATCATGTCAGAGTCCCTGGTCATTGCATCAGAGTCCTTGTCCTTCATGTTGGAGTCACTGGTCATTGTATCAGAGTCACTTCTCATTGTGCATTCACGCAGAATCCCTGCTGATTGTGTCAGAGTCCCAGGTCATTGTGCCTGAATCCCTGCTGATTGTGTCAGAGTCCCAGCTCATTGTGCCTGAATCCCTGCTGATTGTGTCAGAGTCCCAGGTCATTGTGCCAGAATCCCTGCTGATTGTGCCAGAGTCCCAGGTCATTGTGCCTGAATCCCTGTTGATTGTGTCAGAGTCCCAGGTCATTGTGCCTGAATCCCTGCTGATTGTGCCAGAGTCCCAGGTCATTGTGCATTCACGCAGAATCCCTGCTGATTGTGTCAGGTTCCCAGGTCATTGTGCCTGAATCCCTGTTGATTGTGCCAGAGTCCCAGGTCATTGTGCCAGAATCCCTGCAGATTGTGCCAGAGTCCCAGGTCATTGTGCCAGAATCCCTGCTGATTGTGCCAGAGTCCCAGGTCATTGTGCCAGAATCCCTGCTGATTGTGCCAGAGTCCCAGGTCATTATGCTGTCTTCAGTCTAATGGCTATAATATCAGACTTGTGACAGCAGTGTAAAACAGTCTTACTAGACTGTATTGAAGGTATGTTACTTTTGACAACCACGCCCTATGTACTTGGTAGACACACACACCCCCATCGGGGGGTCTTCCTCGTTGTTAAACCCATTTATATTATCAACATGTTACATGTGTCACAGAGTACCGCAAATGGATTATCTGCCATCCCGAAACCCAATTACGAGGATCGTAAACGGCACACGTTCTGACCTGCCCCGAGAGTGTAAACCCTTTGTGCTGGAACGGTGACATCAGGTGCAGCTGAACGTGACACAATTTAAGGTAGTGACCATATAAGGAGACGCATGTGGGTAGTTTTCCCAGCGACCGGAAGCACTGGGGCCCCCCCGTCAATGGGGTGGAATGGGTGGGGGGCTCCTTTAAATTGCCCCACACTCATGTTTAAAGGGCCAGTTAGAGCCAGGCGAAGGGTGGGATTGTAAGAGCGACGCTCACGGTCTCAGAGGGACATTTAATGGTGACAGACCAGGGCTGGAGAGACATGTAATTGAGTTGGGGAATAGAGTCTGAGTTTTAACCCCGTCACAGAAAACAGAAGGAGATGCTGGACCCTGTGACAGCCACCGAAAGCTGTGCGTGCCAGCGAGGGGTTGCGCGGAGGGGGGGTCTATGGAGGCGGGGAAAGAGCTGCTGTCTAATCACAGCCAGGTCAGCAGCCTCTGCAGGGGCCAGGATGGAAGGGCTTTGAGCAGGGCTGTCATCCTTTGGTGAAACACTATGGAGGATTCTGGGAAATAGAAAACAAACAAACAAATAGTAAAAATAACAATACGAATAATAAACAAGAGATTTATTCTTGACCAGGGAGTGGGAATGGGAGATCGAGATGCAAATTCCAGGGAATTTCAGGGAACTGACAAGCCCCTTAACCCCTGCAAACACAACGATCAGTCTGCCCCCCGTTTCCGTGCTGGCTGTGACGCTCAGCCACGGGGAGCAGGATGCGTGGTAACGGAGACTCCAGCAGGAACCGGAACAGCATCACCATGATTCGGCACCATCAATCACGCGGTGACAGCCCTGGTGAGCAGGCGGTGGGTAGTGCACGGTTTATACATCTCGGGTCAGATCCACTTTATATTCAATGTGTGTGCTTGGCTCCGGTGTTCACCACCGCCGAGGTGGAGAAGCGGTGCTGGCATTTAACTCCCCCATGCTCCTTCTTATCCGCCCCCCGCGGGCTCCTGGTGTCGACACTCGCTGGAGGATTGCAGGAGCCGGGCGTTGATGACACACTGGGACACTTACCTCCCCCCCCCCCATTTGGTTTCAGATGCTGCCAGTGACTTCGGGCCCCACCCCGCCTCCCCTCATCGTGCATCACGAAGGTTTCTTCCGCTGGTGCACGTTTGAGGGAGATGGCTCCACCCACATCCTCTGGGCAGTCCTGTTCAGTGAGTGACCGATGGGGGGGGGGGTCTGGTCTGGACTGGTCTGCATCATACCAAAACTTAATTGCACTGACGCCATATCGGAAATTTTATCAAGTCCTAATAATTTACAGATGCATACAGATCTGAACGTGCAGGGTCGTACAAAATTTTTTGTACCAACCACTCTGCAAAGTGCCCCAGAGTTCCATGACCAGTTGGACGACTGGCAACAGACATGTATCAGTCTGCGGGCACAGGGTTGGGAACCCCCCACTCTACAGCTTACAGGCAGACGGAGAGAGAGATGGACAGACAGAGAGATAGATGGACAGTCAGATGGACAGACAGAAAGATGGACAGATGGGCAGACAGACAGATAAATGGACAGGCAGATGGACAGATCGAGACAGATGGACAGAGAGACAGGCAGATGAATGGACAGATAGATGGACAGATCGAGACACAGATGGACAGAGAGACAGGAAGATAAATGGACAGATAGATGGACACTAACCAGTAGGTGGAGAGACACAACAAAATTCTGATGCAGAAATAGGCTATTAAGAAAAGTCACAGCCAATAAATGCAATAAAGGTCACACAAAGAATTGTAAGTCCAAAGCTAATCCATTGTGGTAAATGTGCTTTCAGCCAGACAGCCGGCCCCCAAAGTCTGTGTCACCGGATACCTCTTTCCTCTGCCCGTCACCGTGGGACCAGTTCCTCACCCGGATTATGATGCCACGGCCGGTGAGTGTTACGCCCCGGGCTTTTGGCTCCATGCTGCTGTAGCTGTGTGTCAGAGACCTGATGCTTATCTGCCCCCCCTCCAGTGTTCCGTGGTTTCTGGACCGTGCTCATGGTCCTGGCCATCTCCATGAGCCTGACAGGGGGGTTCCTGCTCGTGTGTGCTGTGCCCTTCACCAGTGCCCGGCTCTACAGAGCAGCAGGAATACTGTTCCTCACCAGTGGTGAGTCACGCCCCCAGCAAAGGAGCCTCCGTTGGCCTTCGGTGGGCTTCCTGTCATTATTGCCAGCTTCCCTAAGCTGGTTTAATACCAAAACAGACAGTCCATCCATCCATCCATCCATCCAGGCAGAAAGCAATCTCAGAAAAATCAAAGATCGTAGAATGTTGGGTTCCCTGATCATGTTCAGGACGGTTGCCATGGCCGCAATACACACACAATGCCGCCATCTGAAGCCATGATGAGTACAGACAGATATGTACAGCCCGCTTTTCCTGGAACATCTGTGTAGCCCAGGAGGTCTTCAAAGTGAAGTACTGACACATGGGAGTAGTGATGGGAATTGCTGACCCGTCTGGAGAAGTCGGGCCCAGCGCCAGACTTTGATCCGACACCCTTATTTCCTGCACTGCGGTGGGCCGCAGAAACACACGTGTCAGGTTGGCACCCGCAGAGGGAACGATGACACTGCTCAAGGCGTTCTATCACGTGACGTGTCAGAGCCGAGCGATCCCAGGGGGAATGCGGAACCCAGGGAATAAGGTGTGGGGTGGGGGGGTGGTTAAGGCATGGGATGGGGGGGGCTGGGGACTGCTTTACAGCCAGAGAAGTGAGAAGCTGTGTGTCGTGGGCCCCTGTACCCCTCCAGCAGAGAAGCCCATGCTCTGGCAAGATTGGTTTTGCTGCTGAGAGCTCTTGCATGTGTGCATTGGCACCCGGCCCAGCTGTGCCTTCCTGCATGCCCAAAATGTCATGGCCGGGGCCCTTGTGAGCTTGGGCCCTTTAGGGCCTGATCGGGCATGTGTGGACCTGGGGGCTGCTTGCATACATAGCCCAGTGAATCCCTGACCTTCGACGCCTCCGGCCTGCAGACAAATAACCTGCCCCATCTGGGATACGTAGCTGCAATCCTGCTGTGTCCCATAACCAGAATTCTGATTCAGGGTCGCTATCAGTAGGACAGGACATGCTGGACACCCTACACAAGCTATTTAGAGACACCAATGCACCTAAACCATTTCCTCAGGCTGTAAGAATAAACCGGCATACCTAGAAGGAAGCCACACAAACATGCAAACACAAAGTCGCAGACACATAATAACATGCAACCCCTCAAATGCACACAGCTGGGCCTTGAATTCAGCCTGAAAGTCCAAAGGTGGGAAGTCACTGAGCTGCCCTACAATCATTAATTAATCAATTATCACAATCATTACCATCCATCTTCCAACCACTTACCATATCTACTGCAGGGCTATGCAGAGAGAGCATGAAACTCCACTCTCACATGTGGGGATGGGATTTAAATCTCCACCCTCCCCACTGAGCTGCTGGGTCACCACTCCACCATCCTCTTGATCTATGTTAAAATTCAACCATTAGTCTCAATTATTAAATATGACAATAAAGTTAATAGTGAGAGCACAACCCTCCTTCATATACAGCAAGCTGGAGGTCCGCTGCTTGCTATCAGCACTTTACACGGTGTTACTCTGTGACATTGCTCAAGATTTGCATTGCTCAAGAGGCATCAATGAACTGGTTACCCAACCAGATGCTGTTTCGCCTCCCAGGCCAGGCTTGGCACTTCTCCGTCTCGGTGGAGCAATCGACGGTAGACTGCGGCACCGTCACGGAAAGTGTGACCGTTTCTCTGGAACCTATGGGTTTGGCTGGGCCATAACTCCGAGTGCTATTACCGCATTTTTATTCCGAGAGACCCTCATGTCTCATTCCCCTACAGAACACTGACATCCCACGAAAAAGTACAACAGCTGTCCTCGCTTGGGATTTGACCTCAAAAAAGTGTAATTCAAAGCACGTTACTCCCCTGCCGCCCTCTTCCTGTACAGCTCACGAGCGGCAGAAATAGTTTTCACAACTCTGCCATCCTCATTCAACATTACTGTCAACGCCACTGGCACAGTTAACATTTTCCTTGAGCCATGCTCATGTGCCTTGCTGGAATGGACCACTTAACATTATTTATGGTGACCTTACTATTAAACGCTGACATTTACACCTTTGCACTTTCTTGAATGCTGACATTTACAAACAAATAAAACCTCCTCATTGCCAGTATCTGCAGATGTCATCGGTAAAGCTGGGCGATTGTTGAAATTTCAGATGAAATTTGAAACATTAAGGAAACAGAGTAGTTTTTTGGATTCAGGCATTACACTGACACCGACTGATTTTTTTCTATTACCTCAGATCCACAACTGCAAAACACTTACCATAAGCTTGTGATGATGCAATCCAACAGGAAGTGTCAATAACTCACAAGCCATCGCCAAAGGACTACATTTCCCACAAGCCACTGAGGCTGCCATGTCTACCATAGTATAAATTAACACATTTTCAGTGGTACAGCCTCCATTGATACGCAGATGAGTTTTGGAATTTAGTGTTAAATTTTAATAGACGCCATCATATTTTATTACATACACTATATCAAAGAGGAAAACAATAATTCTGAGAACCACGTGATTAACATTCTTTCGGAGAACGCTGTATACTTATTGGTCAGGCTGAGATTCTGAAGGAACACTAAATGAAGATAGGACTGAATGGACTGGGCTGAAGTTCCAGTGCATGGAAATGAGTTGTTCTATAAGCAGGGGTGTAGTTGGACATTCTAGGGCCACTGATAAAATGTCACCGTGGGGCCCCCCTTATGTTATATATAATTTTATAATTTCACATATCTAACGCCCCCCGTAATGTGCTGGGCCCCCTGAATCTGTCAGGGTACCCACGGCCCTCTGACTACACTGACAATAAGCAACACATTTCTGTCTTCCAGCCTGCCTCATTCTAGCCCTGGTCAGCCTCTTTGTGCTCTGGAAGGAGCTGGTAGCCGATGTGAAGAAGTACATTCTGCAGGAGCGGGGAGCAGCCTGTCCCGACACCCGGCTAGAAGCGCACTACGGCTGGTCCTTCATAGCAGCTGTTGTGGGAATCCCGCTGACTTTCATCTCTGGTCTTCTTTTTTATTTGATTGGATTGCACGTGCAGAGGTATAGATGATCAACCAATCAAAAGAGAGCGATAGGCTGCATCTCAGATTTAATTGGTCATATTGTTTTAAGGGGCTGTTTCTACCGGAAATCTTTCTATAGTCAAGTTATTATTATTATTTAAAACTATTATGTTATTATCATATTATTACTATTTCAAAATTCAAATTGAGATTTTGAGCAATAATTTTATTTTAAATAATTTTACGGATTTTTACGGTTATTATTGCATTGCCAAAATGTCATATTATACAGACCTTTAAAATAATATGTTTAATTTGTACAGAAAGGTGAAGAAGGATTTTTACTTTGGTCTCCGCAGTACGTACGCGCATTTCGCTCGCAGTAAAATGAATGGAAACTCAAAGGTTCGGGTATTCTGCCAAAAATACCATCTGCGCGAAAGTGTTCGTCACTTATGAGTTTATTTTCTGGAAAACTGCTCCACAGTTCATAAAAAACAAGAGAAGATATTTTACTCTGTACGGAACATAACTAAGGACCCATGACGAAAAGGACCTGTTTTTGGAGTTTAGCAGCAATTAGTTCTTGTAAAAATTGAAATATAGCAGTTTATTTTTATGCGAGATGCCGGATAATATTTAAGGGCTGTGTTAATGTTGTGTTCAAGTATTCTGCATTTCGGCAAAGATTTATGTCACTAGATATTCTTTGTGTGCCCGCTGTTAAATCCGCTTTGTTTTGTCCTTTTAATATTGCATTGCACAGTGAAGTACTGTTTATTATTTTATTGTTTAATTACAAAATACACCTGGGGATGGCACGACATTCTGACGTCGAACAAAGGTCTTATTAAAGTATTTAAATTCCTTTTGAAGGATAACTTACGGAAGAGTTTAAATGTTTTAGGATTACAGCTATAGGATCGAGCCCCGTGAAAAACTTCAAATTAGGTCGCGATATGATGCCGCGGGTTCGCTGGACCCAGAAGGTTGTGGGTTTGGATCCCCAGTTAATATAACAATGGTATACGGTAGAATGAATTGTAGAAATGCTCTTAAATAAGCCTGCATTGTAGAGATGGAAATCGTGATTCTATTCAGTTACTCAATTTTTTGAGTTTGCTCAGTTAAAACATTCAGAATCGCTCACATTTTCGCTTGACTGAGACTCAAGTGGTTGGCACCGTTATCCCGCACCGCCTGGGCTGGAGGGTTGCAATCCCACCTCCTGTGTACGTGTGGAGTTGGCGTGCCCTCCGCGTCTACTCCTGCCGTCTGAAGGCGCACAGATAGGTTTATATTTATACCGGAAAGGGAAGCGCATATTATAAGAAGCTGGTCTTAAATACATTAGATCACACATTAGCGAGATATATATATCCGTCCGTGCGTGTCTAAAAAGGCGTACAGCCAGGTGCCAGGAGAGGGGATTCTCTCATCTTTTCCCAGTGGTGAGACGTGCCGGGGAATACGATCAGTGGGGAAGGGGGAGCTGGACAGGCGTCAGTGCCGTCGGGCAGACGGAGAGAAACGGCGGGGGCCGCTGTGCTTACGGCGCACGTTCCAAATGGGACGCGCAACACGTACCGGGCAGCCGCCTGAAACACCGCGGGGCGCTGCCGGGGGGGCATTAATCGCACGGAACGGTGCCGGTTATTAGGGCGGCTCACGTGATCGCCGAAGCTCTTTTGCCCTTTATCTTATTCCCCCCGTCTCCCCGCGTCCCACCACGACATGGGTCCGCCTTTTGTTTCCGGCACTTTGATATTGAGCGGCCGAGGCGGCCGCGCGTCTCCGACAGATGACGATCATTTAAACACACACACACACACAAACACACATTTAAGGCTCAGTATAATTCCTCGAATCTAAGCCAGAGTCAGTACCTTATGGATAGAGTGTAGGCCTACTTAACAGTAACAGTACTCTTAAACCCACCACTGTATAGGTATGAACAAAATACAAATTGTGTTGTTTGTGCGAAGCATTTTATTTGTTAAATTGGCCAGAGGCGTGATTTAAATTAACGGTAGACTTTATTAAAGCGTGTTTGATATCCGAAATTCCGAACAATAAACTTTTTTTTCACAATAACTGCACTGTACCCAGCTTTGGATTTGTGACAGACGATACTTTGCATTGACTTACATTTCTTTAGCCACCTGCATGGTTGGTAAACAAGACCAACGAATTTGCTTCCAATCTGATCTCACATTTTTAATTTTGATGATCTGATTTGCAGCGATTGCTTTCACGGAGCAACTGATATGGGTACAGTTATGGCTGCGCTTCACTGGCAGCCCGTGAGCCCCGCCCCCCCACGCACACATCAGACTATGTTAAACCAGACAGAAATTACAATGTAAAAGGGGAACAGAGACAAGGGGATTAACTACCCAGCTGCCGCCCTTACACCAGATCTGAAATCGGATCACGCTTAAATGAATGGAAAAGAATAGCGGGCTGCTCCTTAAGTCTGCTTGACCACAATAGTAATGCCACCTGTCTCTTCTACTCAACTGCTCCCCCATGCTGTCTCCCCCGTAAACTCTGGTCACGTGACCGAGGGACATCTGGGGACAGGGGAGAGGGCGGGGTCTCGGTGTGCCACTCATCTCGCTCATTTGCATATGGCAGCCAATCCATGACCGCCGTCGCGCATTTTGTTTTCCGCTAAATTATAATTTGAATAATGAGAATGCAGCTTGTCACTGTGGATGGCGTACACCTCTTATCCGCTTTTTGAGGGCTGGAAGGAATGAGTGTATCAATGTAGCGGCACAGTCTGGAGGTTAAGTATCAGAGCGGGAATACACAGAGAAACTGAAGGCATAAATTGAAAACACCAGTTTCCAGAAAGTCTGCATTCGAACAATGTAGCTTTGTACAAGGGCCTGATGTTTCCAGTTTCATCTAGGCTGCAGCCAGAGAGACCAGAATTCGCCTGTATATTACTCCCTGCCAGTGAGCCCTCTGGCACACATAGCAATCGCACACATGCATCCAGATGCATGTGTATGTTCAACAGCTTACCAAAAGGTCTCCAATACTGTTCTTATTATATTATTATAATATATTATTGTACTCTGTTAATACTGATATTACTGTCACACTACGGACTCCGCATACACAGTGACCAGCGAGCTGCAGCTCACGAACACGCCCGCATGCACGTGCACTCACGCGACCTTGAAGGGAACGCGAGTCCCCCAGCTGCGGAGAACCGAAGCGCGCCCACACAACGTAAGGCGCGCTCTCAACCCCATGCATCGGGGCTGCGCACATGCGCGTGCACAGGACAGTTCGGTACAGCTGTAGAATAGTAGCCCACCAGAAAATGACAAAACTATGACAAGCCACCCGTACTGAAAAACAAGAGGAGATCTTATTATAGGTGTTTGTGGCGTTAACAGTAAATCCGCATTATTTTGATACATATATTTTTCACGCAACTGCGACAAGCCAAAAGAGACATAGGAATTTTATCGCACCATTACTATAAAAATATTAAACCTTACTCCCCTTTTATTCTTCTGAATTGGAACCACATAAATTCGGGGTTGGATATACTTTTCAAAATCACAGACCATTATCTTTCATCTCATTTTCTTTAAAAAAAGAGGGGGGAGACAAAAAGCACGCTGCCTCCTTCAAAGCGGCAGTTGATCAAACTGTTGTCAGAAACGGAATGGAAGTCATGCTAATAGCCAGCTCAAGAGCGCGTTTTAATAGGCACTCGGCAAACTCACAGGCACGCACAAGCGCGTTTTACAATAATGCTGAATAACATTGCAATGCTTCTCTGGCTTAAAAAGGGCGCATGCATGACCCATAAAGTTGGCAGCTCCACAAGGCTGTTGGTTAGATTTGACATTACAGACGAATTGCCGACCACGTGTGGTCCCGAGCGGCGGCAGTCTGATCAGCGCGCCCGGCGATCGCGCTGCAATAATGCGCTAAGTTATAGGATGCGGCGCTGTTACTGTGTCACCAAGGCTGCCTACACAGCGCCTCTCTTCACGCATGCGCATCAGGGCGAAGGTCAGCATCGTACCCTTTTTTGTGTAAAGCGCTCCCGGGCCTCCTTATCCTGCACACGGGACCGGGATCAGGCGGCACGGCGGTGCGACGCGAAGCGTGACAGATTTATAATCTGCTTTGGAGTTCTTCACATAAATCAAACTAAGAAAAAAAATTAAATAAAAAAAAATACTAATAATAAAACAAAATGCACCGCCACATGTTGTGCGAGAGCGCGCTGTTTATTTCCGCGCACATGCGTGACCGAGGGCCACCTTAAAAAAATGTCTGAAAGATAGTAGAAGGAAATTGATTTTGTAAAAAGAAATAAATAATAAAATAAAGAAAAATAAAGTTAAAAGGCGGAAGGGGGGTCAGTGTGATGGGAAGCTGGGGGCTTCTCCACCCTCACTTTGCTGGGGGACGCACCCCCGCTCTCCGCGCACCCCCTCCCCAGTGCGATGCGGAGAGCGGCCGCACGTTTGACCATCCTATCTCTGACAGGCAGCCCGGGGCGGGACAGCTCTGATAACTCTTGTCAGGCTGGTGACAGGCGCTCTAATCCTAGCAGTCGGAGTGAGGCGACGGTCAGCTGAGCACCGTCCCCGCGGCAATAACGGAGCCTCCTCCGTTCTGCATAAAATAACCCCCGCGGAGGCACTCCTGCCTGCAGCTCGGCCGGGGCTCCAGCTTCTCTCCGTCCCTTTCTTCTCTCATCTACTGCGACCAGCGCTGTTTGTCTGCACAAGGCCAGCCTCAGCACTGGCCTGCCTCTTTTCGCTTTGATTTAGACCTTTCAGTCTCCCATTGCATATAATTAATTCACGTATTTGCTTCAGGTTTCATTCAATCCCTCTTTTTTTTAAATATTAGTAATAATTTTAATTCTGAAAATAAGGTCATCATTTGAAATGCAAATATTTCTCTGGTCGACATTCTCATCTAATGTGAATCTTCGAGAGCACGAAACAGACGCATGCGTATGAAATTAGCAAATACCGAATGTAGATGTCACAAAACCCCCAGATTTGGGGTCCACGATTTAGCTGGCGTCTGTAGGCAGGACAGTTTATTTCTTTAGTGGGGTGGGGGTGGGGGGGGGGCTCTGAATTTGACATTCAGATGTGGTTTTAAATGCACGGCCTGGAACATCAGCTGACTGTGATATGGGAGGGAACGCGGTAGCGACAGCTCTCTTAATTACTAATGTCATCACGCCATTTACCTATCTTCAATTACCAGGTAGGCAATTTGGCACAATATTGCTGAACAATATTGCTGTGAAGTTGAGGGAAACGAGAGAGAAAAGGAAAGGTGAGACACGGAGATGTGCTTAGCGCTGAAATGCTTCAAGGTTTTCTGACCTCCAGGCAATTAGAAGAGTGAAAGATTTTAGAGGGGGGAAAAATGACGCAGATTTTTTTTCCGCTGGATTTGGACGGTGTTGGTTAACCGAGGCGGCGTGTCGCCAATTACTTGGCCTTAAGTAGGACCTAACGCTGGGTATGCGTCACCTTGAGTGTCTTGTTAATTGCTGCGTTCCTCCTGCTTACACAGCTGCTCAGATCTCATGCAAAAAAAAACTCCCACAAACATACAGGACGCCCTGTTTCTCTGTGGGTTCTTTTTGTGCCACCAGGCCGCTTTAACAAGCACGGCCACCAGAGGGCTCCCTCGCTCCTCTCAGCACAGAAGCTGTAGGTCGGCATCCAACAGAAAGAACAGGAAAGTGTTGTTGTGCTACACTTAATGGAAGCCGGGGTGGATGGTGAGGGGGGGAATGGGGGGTGCCGTGGGCT
>JAODKN010000002.1:13676983-13690743 GCA_026774425.1 Petrocephalus zakoni
CATTTACACCAGTCAGCGAGCACAGCGTCAGGTCACCAGGGCCCTGAGCTGGCTATTTATCCAGAAGTGTGGGGGGGGCAGGTGGAGAGGAGATGGTGGTCCAGTGGTGTAGTTGGTAGTGTATGGACTCAGCGTGGCCCCCTCCCCATCTCACCTCCCGTTCTTATGAGCCGGCCGACGCCACCTCCTCTCCCAGCTGGCCCCCGCATCTGGCAGACGGCCCCTCGGCAATATCTCAGTGCGGCCGGCGACTGTGTCTTTGACAGGTTTGGTGACAGGTACACACACACGCATGCACACACACACACGCCCTGGTCCTTCCTCAGCACTCCCCCACCTCCTCGTGATGCCTTTAAACATGCCTGACTGACATGAGAACAGGACCACGTTCCTTCAGACCCGATTAATCCCCCTAGAAGCTTCTCAGACTGTGCTGCAGTCACAGGCATGAAGAGGAATGAAGCACATTTACTGTCATGGCAGTTTTGAGTTGAATGGCTTTTAGGCTGCCATCCGGATATTTCCAAGTCCCTCCCATCGAGGGAGAAAGAGATTGAAGGCACCCTCCCACCAGCTAGCACTTCACCATCCATCTTGACTCCAAAGTCCCACCCCCTTGCCCTCCATTGCCTCTATTCCCCGCCTCCCATTAGTGGAGAATCTGTAACTTAATGCATCATGAAAGTTGAACAGAATATGCAGATGTATGTTTAACGCTAATGCCTGGTGATCCACATGGCTCCTCAATCCCTTCCTGATAGAGCTTCAACTGGTACGCTAAGAAGATTTTTTAAAACACATAATTTCACCTTAAGGTGGCAGAAGGGTCATGGAATCGATGCAAAAGTGATTCTGTAATTCAGCCGTCCAGTAAATGCAGGGTGACATCACCGTCAACATGCAGGTTGGGGATATATATTCTTTTTTGTCAGGAGATATATTTCATGCTTGCTGAAGCCTCAGATACTCTTGGGAGTTCTGTTTGCTTAACAGAGACCTCCATCCATCCAGACAAACAGAGGCCTCTTCAAACACATGGGTCTCCGCATCCTACCACGGACGTACCTGTAGATTCCTACTCAGCTTTCATTCTGCTCACTGGCAGCATCAGGACGGTGGGGGTGTTGAACCTGTCAGATTTGACAATGCCGCAAACCCCACAAACGGATGTCACTAAGTGTGGATACAGCTGGACGTGTACGGGGCGGGGAGGAGGGGGGAGCTGATCTGTCTGGAAGTCAGGGCTACGTGATCTGAGATCTCACTGCAGAAACCACACCTTATTTCCTGTTGTATGGCTCAGCAGGTTTGGAGCATACCATACCTGTGATTAGAAGGTTGTTGGTTTGAATCCCCAGCCCCATGGAACAATTTCACTGTTGGGTCCTTGAGCAAGACACTTACCCTCAAATTGTTCTAGGAACTGTCTGACCCTGCTTTCTAAAAAATATACATCTCTCTGGATTTAGGCATCAACTAAATGAATGTAAATTATGTGTGTCCCTTGATAAGACACTTGGAGAACAATGTCAGGTGTGATCTCTGTTTTCAAATGTGCTGTAGCTGCTTTGGAGAGAGAATAACACCCACTAAATGCAACGGCCACACCTGTTCCCATTCCGGCCCACTTTACGGCCCCATGCAGATGGGCATCTGAATCAGGTGTTTTTCTGGCGTTCATGGTGTCAGGCGAACGCAGACCGAACACCCGCCTTTTTCCTGCTCACTGGAGCGAATCGGAGTGTGCGCACGGGCGTTCATGGCATGCGTTCAGTCGGCTGCGCATTCGGACGGCTTCAAATAAACACTGCATGCAACGTTTTGTAGGCGTCAATTTCTGTCCAAATCCCGACGAACGCTAAGAAAACGTCGCTATTGCGTTTGCATGGCGTTCGGATGACGTTCTGGAGGACCGAATATGTCCCACGATTCCCGAATTACTAACTTATTCCTAAAGGACATAATATGAATATTAAACTAACTGAACAACCGTATACATACATACACACACACATAAATACTATATATACAAAATACTAATGAAAACGGAGAATTCGAAAGACTGCAAGTTCGTGCTAAATGATGTGCAGTTACTGAGCACCGATGCCGGATGAATGCACACTGCACAGTGCTATTTGTATATTACTCAGCTCAAGGTGGCAGGTAGCCTCTCTTCGGGGATAACACTGACGTGCGTATTTGCTGACCGCCGTGTCATGTGGTGTTGTACCAGTTGCAGTAGACAATCAAAACTAGAAACGAATATCTGAATGTAGTTGAAGAACCTCTGCGGAAATCTTCGCACTTCCTCAGAGACCTCAGAAAAGCTTCTTCTGACCTGACACCGTGCAGAAAGAGCGCGAAGCCAGTATGTTTTCTCTTCTTGTTGCCGTATCAGGAGGACTTGTAAGGCTCAGTTTCAGTCAGTGAGGTGCGGTGAGGTTCGTGGTAAGTGAGGCACTGGCTCTTTCAGAAGGAACATAAATAAATAATTATTTAGATAGATAAATAATAACAATAATACGGAATGCTATAGCTGCTATACTAAATTTTCTAATTTGCCCCTTCACTGAGGCAGAGGGACTGGCTGCCTCATCTCCGGCTTTTTCGCTGCGGTTTTGTGTCAGATCGGCAAGACTGACTTCGTTATACACATACGCGCAATACGCGAGCTATTCTACGGAAAGTGCGCACATATAATAAGGGCGCGTCACGTGCAAACGGCACATTGGTGACGTACAGTGAGAAAGCAGAGCGCGCGCCTTCTGCTTTCTCACTGTACGTCGCCGAGCGCGCGCTCGGCGCCGGCAGTGAGGGAGCGCGCGCTGCGAGATGAGGCTCCTCTCTGTCTGAGCGGGAAAGACGCACATCCAGCGATTTCGTTTTAAAGAATTGATTTAAATTATTTGAATCGTGCAAAAAAATACATTTATAGCAGAGAGCAGTAGACAATTTTTTATATTTATTTTATCATTATTTGTTTTTTTACTTTTCATGACCGCACGTCCGTGGTTCCAATAAAGCTAAGGGATCCATTTTTCGTGAACTCAGTGCAGAACTATACGTAAAGACGACCCACAGGTAAACACTTTGGACAGGCTGATTAGTGCCACCACAGGTAAACACACGAAACTACAAATTGGGCTGCAGGTTGGCGTTAAACAGCGTCAGACGAACGCAAATGAAACGTCATATTGAAGTCAATGAAGCGCAGCTACAAAAGGCACCAAAAAGCGTATGGCCTTCAGAGCGCATTTATTTATCCAAGATTCGACTGAAGGCCGGTGTGGATGGGGCCTAAGAGACAGGATCAGGGTGTAACTCTCTCAATGGCCACTAGGGGTGCGAGAGATTACCTTCCTGTTACAGAAATGAGGGTGCGTGCCTGGTCATGGCCTCATCTTAGAATCCAGCACCAACTGGTCTGCTCCCCTCCCCCCTCGACCATGTCCATGCTCTGCACAGAATAGGACTTGTAGGTACTTGGTAACTCTATGACCATCGACTGCTTGCACAAAGTGTATTTACCCGACAGAAGCAAATGTATAATCAAACCTTATTTCAAAGTTTGGACAATCGATGGAGCGTCCAGCTAACCCTCTGCCCCAGTGCCCGCGAGGAATGGACCGGTCACTCTGAGGTGACTGCTTAAGAAGTACAAATGCGTGCTGGAACATAGTCTGACCATGTGATTCATTTACAGGCCAGGAAACTGTTAAAATATGGGGGAATTTGAAAAAATACATGTCATTTATCTAGCAGATGCTTTTATGTGAAGTGACAGACATTTTCTGTGTATGCAGGGTCAGTCACTCCTTGGAGCAATTGGAGTTAAGGGCCCTGCTGAAAAGTCCAATGGTGACCCCCTGCTAAAGAACAACAAAAATCCCTATTAAGGTAAACCCATTTATTTTCAGTACCTACTTCTTTTCTTCAGGGTTGTAGAGCCTATCCTAGAAGCTACAGGTGCAAGGCAGGGAACAACCCAGAACAGGCCGCACTCACACACCTATGAATAATGTGGTATCTCCAATTCAGCTTGGCATGTTTTTAGATAACAAACATAACATGGGGAGAACATGTAATAACCCCATACATACAGAGCCTCAATCACTGGTCCCAGAAATGTAAGGCAACAGTACTAACCGTTGTACCACCATGCCACCCCTAAAAAGCCAAGCAAAAATCTGAAATACTCAATAAGATCACATTAGTAAGGTTAGTTATGGAGGATAACAAATATAGGTAACAGTCCGGAATCTTCTGCACTTTGTTCATAGCTGACTCGTCACCAGGAAAGACCAATGAGACATTTGACAGGATAATGATATTTTTATCTGTTTCCGGATTCCTGCCGTTTAAGAAATATGACTCATTGTCCATGAAAACTTTTCAGTTTCTGTGATTCTGACTCTCACACTAGCATGTGATTCGTGGTCCATTTGCGTGTGCTTATTTGGTTAACGGGGTAACTAGATCTAATGGGTACACGTCGAATTAACAACGGGCCGGGCACGAGTGTTAACCGTTTTTTAATTTGTGTTCTTATCGGTTCGGGGCCGGATATTTCCGGAAGGACTTTGAGGGCAGAAATGGGGAGGGGGAGGTAGTTTTGCTTAGAACAAACTGATTGGGTGAAAAGGTTCTGCTGTGGCCTGATAGGGCCCAACATTCAGTTTAATTAAACTTTTATCTCCGGGCATATTTACAGGGCACTTTCAGTGCGGTGTGTCGATAGGGAAGTCCAGGGAGGGCAGCATATCTAACGGGACTCAGAGACCCCAGAGGCGATAAGAAGGAAGCAAATTTCACAACGTGGTCGCCAGCATTGCACTCGACGAGGTTGTGTTAGATTTGCCCATGCTCTACATGTCTTCCGGTGCGTTTGTTGCCGTTTCCGTTATCCAAGCAGCCCGGCATCTGCCCCCCCCTCCCCGGTAACCATCCCTGACCGCCAGGCGGGCCTGTGAAATCGCTATTCTCCCCGGCGCCTTTTGTCTCGCGGGTGCAGTGATACGTTTATGTTTCGCTTTTGTTCGCATGGCGCGCGGATTAATCCGCGGGCCCCGAGCCGGCAGACGCTGCTGCCGCCGCCGAGCCCCCGGATCCTCCCGGATCGCTCACTCTGCCTGCCGCGATTAGCCGTCGCAGCCGGGGAGCGGGGGGGGGGCGGTGTGCAAGAGGTATCCTTTCCGCTCAAAGGCACGTCCCTCTAATTCAGGCCAGGTATTGTACGGGGAGCTTTCTGATCAGCAATTCGAAAGGGGATTAGGCTGGGAGGTGGAAGCTTCCGGATAAACCCCTCCATGGCATATCTGTACCGCAGGAGGAAGGAGAGAGAGAGAAAGATAAACACAGCGGGTCTTAGGCGTGATTTAATGTCCAAAAAAAAAATCACGTTACCAAAAAGCTATTCGGAAGCATTTTTTTCCCTCACAAACTCGGGCCGGCGTTGTATCCTCGACTGCAGTACGCAGGGCGGGAGTGAGTCAGGCAACTCCACTAAAAGCCTTGGGGAGGGGGGGTGGCGCTGCGTGCGCTGCCTGCTCTCCGGCTCAAACCCCCCACTCCCTATTTTTGACACCGGTTTCCTAATTAATTCCTCGGCCCGCTTTCAGCGGCCTCTCTGCCAGGGACAGGTTGTTAAAAACACAATTCCTTGGCCAGCCAAAACCGTGCCGGGGAAATAGAAATCACAATCCAGAGCTGGGAAAACTCCGAACGTTTGGGACGGTCAGCGGAAGCCTGCCGGCATGTTTACCCCTGTCAGAATTGGCAAGTTCCGCCTCAGAATGGCGAGGGAGCCGGGAGCGGCTCAATCGGTCAGATCATGCCCAAAGGCTGTGGTCTCGCAGCTTTCCAGAAACATTTTAATTACCTCTCGATTCACACCTGAAACGCCAGGCTATTCGAGCGTCTGACTCAATAAATGAATTAAGGGCTTGTCGTGGGTTGGGTTGGGGGGGGGGGGGGTTGGAACCAGCAAACCACACAGCCCTTGATTGCAGGAGATGCTGAATTACTAACTTTGTGCGGGGATGCCATTGGAAGGCTCTCTCTGCTGCCTGATCCCTGAAGGATATAAGGGCAGAGCCCAGCTAGTAAGGGCACCCACTAATGAGAGCAGGTAGTGGCAGGGCTGGTAATGATCTTACCCCGTTTGTGGGCTCTAATCTATTTGCTTTCGAGTTATTCTGATGTCAAGGCATGTTCCCACTATTGACAGCATCATCAATCATCTTCATATTCTGTTTTGAATATTCCTCCTCTGGCTCTAATTGCTTCAGCGTGTGGCTTGGCTTTTCTAGTGAGCACCACCCCCCACCCCACCCACGTCATTCCCAGCCCTCTCCAGCGACCTCATCCAGTCCCTTGGCCACTACCACCCCTCCCTGCATATAAAAATAGCACCCTAAACCTGCAGGCATAGGACAAGCTGATTCTTGTGCCCTGCCCCTCACCCTCATCTGAAGATGGCTGAATGAATGCTGTAAATCCAAAAAAAGATGGCTCTTTTTTTTTGAAAGTCTTCTTCCAACCAAGTAAAAGCTGGACAGTGATGTATCAGGGCTGAGGTTGAGTCAATTGCAGTCAAGGCATCGTGACTCTGGCAGTCCTCCTGCTCTGCTGTCACAAGACGTTGGCTCAAATCAATGTGTCCTATATGAGCATGGCAACCGGGGGGTATTTCCTGGGAGGCTGGATGACTGTGAGTCAGAGAACAAATCCGCAGGTCTGTGTGGGAAAACCCCTGCAGCTCAGATAGCGCCCCCTACCTTTTGAGTAGAAGACATACAGGCAGGATCGAGCCACACTTGCACTTTTCGCCACATCGTTACTGGATATTTTGGAATAATAACTCAGATTCCGTTGTCCCAGAAGCCCGGGAAAGGGAGAGAGAGGCGTGAGCGTCTGTTTGATCTCCCGGCACGATGCAGAATAACCGATTTCATTAACTTCCAAGCTAAATCGGCAGGAACAAAGTTCAGGAAAACGTCAAGCGCTAACAAGATCAGAACCAGGTGTTGCGAAGGGGGTGCCGGTGTAGCGTTTCGGCGTGAGACGCCACGCACCCTGACAGCTCTTAGCTGGGCGCTGAGGCACCGCTGCCGAGAGGCCCCATTGCCGCTAGCAACACGGAGCCCCCACTAACCGAAACTGACACCGAGCCGGGGCGAATTTTCTGCAGCGGTGTGGCAGGGCGGTGGGACCGGTGTGCTGGGCGATTAGCGCCAAGAGTGAGGCAGACACCTGGAATGGGACCTGATCCGTCCGTGTGTCCCTGCCGCCTAATCAAGGTTCCCGTCTACACTCCGGCCTCTGCTCCGGGGCCCTGGCTGTGATGGCCATGTCATCACCAGGGTGGGGGGTTGGGGGGCGTTGCAGAGCCCCCAGGCCAAGCTGTCATTTCCGAATCCAGACCCAGCAAGGCAGCTTGGGAATATTCTCACCAGTATGGGAAACTTCTAGAAGATGCCATGCTCCCACCATCAGAATAACCAACGTCAGTGTCTAGGGGGCGCTGGTCACACACCATGTACTGTCCTCCTTTGCCCCGCACGGGTAAACGTTTAACACCATTAAGCTTGCCAAGTGCTTCACCGGAATCTTTACCTAACCGGCTAACCACAGAGTTTCAGCGACATTTCTGCCAACCATATCTTCGTACATTCTTAAGGCATCGTGGTTTTAAAGGTTGCGAGGCCGATGTCAATCTTGCCTGCTTTTAGGGATTACGAAACTTTCCCGTTCCGTTACAAATAAGCTTCTGTCTAATACTGTCTCTCTCAAGGAGATAAATAAACAGGCTACAAAAGGAACATTTTACAGCAAACGGGTCCTAAACGTTCAAACAAAAGTGTGCACTTCACAGGAGATGGAGGTGGTCCTCTTACTGGAAGCACTCAGGTCTCCACAGCATGGACCAATATGCATGGGAGACATGTAATTGCTGTGTTACACATGGGGCCCCAGGTGAGCTGGTTGGTAACGCCCACTTGCCCTTGTGCAGCGATATGATTGGTCACAGCACATGCCATTGTGGCCCTGCTGATCTCTGCCCCGCCTCTGCTGGGACTTCCTGCCTTCTCACAGGCTCCTGGGGTCCTGGATGAAAGATGATTGATTGGCCTTGCGATGCCAGGCTTTGATTGATTGAGCTCTTTTTTTTTTGCGCTCTCCATCCGCTATCCGCACGGAGAAATAAAAACCCAGAGGACTCCATTTTACATTTCTCCCTCCTCCACCATACTATATCTCCCCATCTAGTCTAATGACATTCGTATTTGTGTGCTACACCCCCACGGCCCCCTACCCACTTCCCCACCCCCAGCTCCCCCACCTCCACAGTCTCAAGGCTCACTGAGCAGTGCCTGCACCTTCCCCACACCTTGCCTAGCCAGGCCCACATCTCAAGGCCCAGCCCCAGGATTAATGTGTGTCTCCAGGAGCTAGTGATGGCTAGCAAAGCTAGTGGCGACTAGCAGCGGCTAGCAGCTGGCTAGCAGTAGCAAAGAGTGGCTAGTGGGGGCTAGCAGCTGGCTAGCAGGGGGTAGTGGGGAATAGTGAGAGCTAGCAGCAGGGGGTAGTGGTAACTATCTGGGGATAGTGGGGGATATTGAGTGTTAGTAATGGCTAGCAGGGGCTAATGGCAGCTAGCAGCAGTCAGAGACCAAATCACCACCCCAACACTTCCGGACGGCCTTGCAGAGACTTTCAGAGACCTTACAGGCTTGCACTGTATCATCCAGGCTGGCATCATGATGTCCCTGTGAATCAGGCTGATTCTAGGAGACAGCATTTCTTCGATCCTTCATTCCCTGCTTTTCTTTTAATAATTCGTTCTCGTTTACCATATAGGCGGATAAACATGTGTATGTATTCTCACTTCAAAGGACTCCTGTACAGTTTTATTTAAATATTTTAAATATTGAAAACAAGTGAATTATTATTTGTATATAAAAAGGATTCTTGCTCTTCATCTTGGAAAACATCACGGTGGGGCGCATTGAGGTAAAGTTGAACAGAGATTCTCTACATGAAAGCTGTATGATTTAAATAGCAATTTGGATTTAAGTGATTTTCATGAAAGGTGCGCGTCTAGTGAATTTTTCGTTTTTATTCAGGACATATTACAAGAACATTAAGAAAAATAATGACTAAATCTGAAGATATAAAAAGTATATAAATCAAATATTTGCAGAAAAAAAAATGTCTACTTCAAAATTAAAATAAATGATTATATGGCAAATTCTTTGGAAGTACAGAATGGATACACATTTGGAAGATGGATAATTGGATGGATGGATGGATGGATGGATGGATGAAATTAGCCCGCAAGCTGGACATTCATTTCCTCCACAGTAAACAAATGGCACTTTTTAGAGATCAGCGGTCAGAACGTACTGTTCAGTAGATGGCCAAAGCATACTGGATTCTGGGCCGGGTCTCTGATGTCATCCAAGCTTCCGAAAGCCTGCTGGATCCTCTCCCTGGTCATGACGCACCTGAGCTGGGAATGCGCTTTCCTGTGGATTGGCCAGCTCACGGACACAGCGATGCAGCCAGCCTGCCCCTTAGTTTGTTCACCGGCCGAGAAAAATACGAAATGAAGGTATCGTTGTGCAGGCTGTCATATTCCTGCACTTTCAAACAGATGTGCAGAGACAAGCCTCGATGGGAGGATGCCCGAAATGGGGAATCCAGTTTATTTTCTGGCTTTAGGACAATTCCCAGTTCCCCTCTGAGCCCCCTCTCCCGCCCCCCCAATCATCCTGCCCTCAAATGCTTATACTCTGCTCCCGATACCTTTATAGCCACAGCAGGCCACCGTCCCTGGCAGGATCTTTTTTTCCTTGTCACTCTGTGTCCCAACCACTTCTCCACACTCTGTGTGTGTGTGGGTGTGTGTGTGTGTGTGTGAGGTGTCTCCTACCCACCCCACAATGCCAACCACACATATGGCTTTCGCGACGCGTTCCTGTAGTGTGGAGGGACCTGAGCTATAAATCTAAATTAGCCACACCAATTCTGCGTCGCAGTGCGTCTCCCGTCGCCCCCCTCCCGTGCCCACCCACCACCCCATTTACAGGTTGGGGGAGTGGACATATGCCATGATGTCACATATCTGCATTGGCCAGCGAGACATTAAGCACTCCAGGGGTTGGGGGGGGCGGGGGTTGGTATCTGACCACATGGCTGCAGATGTGAAGGGGGAAGCTTTGAAAGGGTGACAGTGATGCATTCTGGGAAAGACAGGCTTGATGACTACCCTGCCTTTTGCGTTGGGGAAAGTACAGTGAGTAATACCCCCAGACCTGGCAGACATCTTCACACAAAAAAGGTTTAGTAAGGGTATAAATCCCCCCCAACAGATCAGAATCACCACTAACAATAGATAGCAAACATAATTCCATCAAAGGATGCCTTGGTGGCATTAAGGGGGTCCATCACGTGCTTTTCAAGCCCCCCCTCCCCCATGTCACTGAGCCATCCACAGGATGTACATGGAGGGATCATCTCTTTTGCAAACTGCACACGGCCAGTTAAACCCCTGTGACATCATGGCAAGGCCGTGGGCTTAACGGGGGGGGGGAACTAATGTCTATATGAGCATTATTTGTATGGCATGGAATTCTGGGAGTCTCGCTTCAAGAGACGAGAGGTACCGTGGACATGGTCTGGGAGAGAGGTGGCCAGCTCCCTCATTTACAGGCTGACTCATAGCTACATCTTCCTGCACCCCCCCCCCCCAAAGGTTTGAGGGAGGAGGCAGGACACTACAGGGCCCCTCAGGCAAGCAATGCTCACCTCACTGCCGCCCCCCCCTTCTCCACCCCGCCCGAAATTGCTGAGTGGCCATGCAGGATATTCCGGTAACAGACAGGAAATCATTAGCTGCTTAGCCGCCAATCGGCCCACAATCTGAAACTTTCACATGTGAGTAAATTAATTAAAAGTGGCGTGTATTAGAGCAAAGTGACTGCTAGTTCAAGTTTAGCTACATTAACGCTTAGCCCTCAAAACGTCGTACACCCGCTCCTCCCCTCCGGCCCCCTAGCACGCTTTCCAGTACTGATTCCCAGCCATGGAACGTTCCTTGCAGTGGTTACACCAACCACTCTGTGACAGAGCCTGCATACGACCAATCCCAAAACAGGCTGCTGTGATGTTAAAAGCAGATCACTCGCCTGGGCCTTTTGAACAGAAGGTGATGGGTCCTGGCCTTGCGAGCCCCCTTTTTCAAAAGCCTGATCCTTCTGCACCATAATAAATCATTATGTGTAATCTACGCTGTTCCTACTATGAATTTAGTATGACTCCCTCGGCCCCGCCCCCATGCCGCTCTCCACGGTAACCTGCCCACCACAGAAACCCAGTGTCTTAGCTGCTCTCTGGGGACTTCCCTGATAACGCCCCGACATCAATTTTATCCCCTGATTAGTATTCAGCTCAGATCGTTGGACAGAAACCAATGCAGCAGCCAAGAGGTAGTTTAAATCACATAACTCATATATCAATGACAGCCTTCTAAGTACTGGATAGATTACAGAAAGTTTGCTTTATTTAAAAACAGATTAACCAGTTTTCCCTGCGTAAGGCAGAAAGTGTGAGGGACCTTACTTTATATTGTTTAGTTTGCATATTTTGTTCTCTCTCGTTTTATTGGCATCCCTCATGCATGCTCACAAGTGCCTCAGTGTGTGTGGTTACTATTCATTTGTAACGTGACGATTTTTGTTCCATTTATCTCGCTTTATGTATATGTCATTTCTGCAGTATTTTTGGGCAAAGGTGTTTTGCATGTGTGTGTATGGTTGCCATCTGTATATACTGCACCCATTTTACTTTGCAGAGAATGTTCTGGACTTTATTTTGTGCAAAGGTGTTTCAAACATATGCTCTGCGTGAGTATGTGTTTTTCTCCACGAATCCGTTAATGCACATAAAATGACCTGGCCAGGAGTAGCATTGCACCTGTAACCCACACGCATCACTACATCGTGATGGTAGATGTAGTTGCTGGTTCAGGGTTGTTCTGTGCAATTCTGCAGCCCCAGAAGTCAGAAACCATGGAACAGGGGGGGTCTGAACCAACGCCTGTCAGAAGGCAATGGCAAAGACCTGGCAGGACTGGATACTGCATTAAAGTTAAACCCAACTTCAAAGCGGGTGGCAGTGTGTGCGTCCTAACACGCAAAAATGCAGACAGGTATACAGCCGGAGGAATGTTCATTAGCAGTCAGATTCTTTATTAGACCGTTTCCAGAGGGTGAGAACGCCATTACCTCTGAGCTCAGCTGTATGCACATCTGAATAAAGGACAAAAAGTTGGCTGAAGAATCTCATATTACTATTCTTTTCAATAACATGCGGCCGAATAATGGCAGAACTCTCTTAAAAGAGGAACCGTAAATAAACCACCTATAAGAATGAAACCTGTAATTAAATGAATCAAGGAGATTCCTCACGTGACAAAAGTTAATTAAGTGAACTATTATTGGCTAAAAGAAGGCAGTACACGCACACATACACCGAACATTATGGCAATTTGACTCTTTTGTTAAGTAAGTAAACGCCCGTGTTATATATAAAACGTTACATAAAGTGTACTTGTTGAATATTAATTATTCTTTTTAATTTAAGAAAATACAATGAGTTTACTAAGTTTAAAAGTGTAAGAAGTACTGTTCCTACTACCACGAAAAGCAAAACAAACGCAAACGCGCGCACACACGCACAGCCCGTACACAAGCGCGCGCACACAAGTATGCACGCACCAGCCCGTACACAATCGCGCGCACACACGCACCAGCCCGTACACAATCGCGCGCACACACGCACCAGCCCGTACAGAAACGCGTGCACACACGTATACACGCACGCACCAGCCCGTACACAAACGTGCGCACACACGCACCAGCACCGCCGGAGCTGGAACGCGATAAGAGCGCAAAAGCGCCGCAGTGACAAATAAAGCGCAGCTGTTGGGGGGGGCAGTAAAGACGGGGATGGACACGGCGGAAGGGTATGGGGGAAAGCTTCCAAGGGGCTGGAGGGAGTGCGCGTGAATTAAGAAGGTGGATTTTCCTGTCAGAAAGACGGGAACGGGGATTAAGTTGTGATCTCACCGAGAAGAAGAGGAATTGTAATTTAACAAAAGAAGTCTGGGGGATGAGGGGGAGCGAGGATGACGCTGCAAATGAATAAACAGACAAATAATAGGACGGGGAAATAACGCGCTAAAGTTGATCGGATAAATATGGAGGAGATTGGAAGATTAAAACGGGGGGCTGAAGGGGGCACATTAGGCGCGTATCCCGACTAATAAAGCAGCTTCAGCGTAATCTCCCACATGCACCCATACACGGATCCGCGCGCCTAAACCCGCCGAGGCGCTGGAGCGCCGCAGCATCCAGGAGCGATGCAGTGCGCCCCTGAGGGGCTGGCAAGGCGATTTTAAAACGAGTCTTGTTTGAGTAGCCCCCCATCCAGCCCCCACTGCACCCAGTTCCCCTGCTGTGTTGTTTTAATAGGGAAAATTAGCCAAGCAGAAAGGTGGATCCTGTTTGCTATGCTTGACCGTCTCTCCCCGACAGAGCCACCCAGCCGGACAAGCACGTACTGCATCCTCCCTCGCTTCCACCCTCGGGGGCTTCGGCTCTAACCTCCAGCTGTTGTCCCAGCCGACCCCGCCCCCCCCCCCCCCCCCCCCCACCCCCACCAACCCACCCCCCCCACCACAAACCCCCCACCCCACA
>JAODKN010000002.1:13758523-13773099 GCA_026774425.1 Petrocephalus zakoni
CCCCCCCTTCCTTTCGTAATACAAAGTGTGCGTATTGCTTAATAATTGGCTGGCGTTGGGGCGTTAGACCAGATCCCCCAATACTTACAATTGGTGCGACAAGACCACCCGTGACCCCCCCCCCCCCCCCGCGCTGTGGGACCATCACCGCAGAGAGGGCCTCAGCAGACCTGACTGCAGATCATTCCGAGCCCAGCCGCAGGCCCTCCACATCCTGCGGTCTGCGACCCGGTGCACCGTTTCGTACCGAACCCTGGCTAAGAACCCGGCTTCTCACAGAGCCTCTGGTAAAAGGGTGAGAAGGACCAACCTCCTGCTGGAGACACAGACAGGAGGATGCAGCTCATTCAGCACCTTTTATCAAGCAAGACCATAAATAAGTGTGAAATAAAACTATTGTAGACCACCACACTTAAAACAGGCTAAAAACCCATATTAGTCACACATCCAAGAGTGGGTCTGATGTCTGTTGTAAATATTTAGCTTGGGAAAACTTCAGTAAGCTTATAGCAGAAAGGCACTGCCTGGCCCTGATGGAGCACCCCATCGCTGCCGATGAGGGCTCCTCACTCCTTATGTGCGGGATGAGCTCCACATGCGCGGTTTTCAGTCCCCCCACTATAGTGACATCAATAACATTGTCCTTTCCAAAAAGCAGCCACTTCATATGAAATTTGATAGACCCCCCCAATAAAATGATGAAGTCCCTAAACCATACTGCAAACTGTCCTTCAGTCAGAACCATACTGCATACTACATACTGCATACTGTCCTTCAGTCTGAACCATACTGCATACTACATACTGTACTTCAGTCAGAACCATACTGCATACTACATACTGTCCTTCAGTCAGAACCTTACTGCATACTGTACTTGCCAGAACCATACTGCATACTGTACTTCTATGAGAACCATATTTTATACTGTCATTCTCTCAGACGCAAACTGCAAGGCACCACAGAGTATCAGAGCTACACCAGGATGTCTGAATGTGACACTACCCACATGCCCCTGTGGCTTGGCTTACCAAGGCCACCCTGGTACGCAAACACACCAACATATAGGAAGGCTCACAGGAACACAGAAACACCAGAGCACCATAAACAGCACCACACAGTGTCCCACACACAGCCTGTACGCTCTGCCCCGAGCGGCCTGAACTTCTCTGCTCCCTGACCAGGTCTGAGGTAGAGGTGGGCTGGGCTGTAGCCCAGGTGGGGTGAGGCATCAAGCAAAGAGAAACCTTACCTGCTTGGTCATGGAGTCAATCAGCCGCACGTAGAAATCTTGCTCTGTCCTGATACCTGCAAGAGAGCCGAGATTAGGGGGAGATTTAGAGCGGCTCAGATGACCGGATGGTAGCGTGAAGCGCTGACCCGGAGAGGTGCCTGACAGCACACAGAGGGCCCAGCGAGACCCGCAGCTCTGCACGCCAGCTATGTTCACTATGTTGACGGTACAAAGTGCTCCACACTTAGGATGTTACTGATAGCCTCCCTTAGCTGAATGATTTTTTTTCATTGTAACACAGAAGTAACACGCTGCTCTCTCGGTAGGTATGCCTTGTTTTCCTTCTCGTTTTCTCTCTGTTGGTTGTATGTGAAAGCTTACCCTCTTTTACGGAAGTCTGCTGCTGAAGACTGCAAACCACACCGCTCACCGATGATCCATTACGCTCCGATTATCACGGAGCCGTACTTTGTACATAAGCGAACAGAACCAATGTCATTTTTTATTTCTTTATTATTTATTTGCTGAAGCTAATAACGATATCCGGCGTAACTGCGCAAATTACGTAACTGCGCAAAAGCCGTTCGTCATTGCAATTGTTAATTTATATTAAAGTCCTCGTTAATGCATTTTCAATGCATTTTCACCCATATATACTACATTATTATTTTCACAGGCATCGGAAATGTATATAGCGCATAACATCAAAGACTAAATCCAGTTAAAAAGGTTAAACTTTTATAGTATTGAAATCTGTATTTTCGTCACAGATTAGATTAAAAAAATAAGGCAAAGGATTCTACTTAAAGTATAAGGTCATACGATTATTTAAAAAGCGGTGAAAGCGAAACATTTGTTGAAGACTCCCACTTCAGTATGTAAGAGAAGGTGAATAGAACGCGCTTTAAATCTCGGGTCTCGAGAAGAAATAATCGTCGCCTACGACCACTTCTTTAAATGCTTTTTATAGATGGTACAGATAATCGGCAACCCTCTGAATTATTCGATCTAGTTTATTGGGGGCCGCTGTTGTTGTTATTAGTATTATTATAATTATTGTTATTGTTGCTGTTATTATTTTTATTGTTGTTGTTGCTGCTGCTATGAAATATACAGACGTCAACATAGCGGTTTTAATAAAAAGCTCGAAAAATTACAGACATAATGAAATGCAAATAACACAGTCGTTCGGTCTTACTATATGAACCCATTTCAAGCAGGATGTGGTAATTCCGAGGGCTTTTAGTATCCAATTAAGCCTACTAATATCGCTATTTTTGTGATAATGAAAATAAAAATTAACAATAAAATTATTTTACCATCATTAATTTTACATCCTATATTATATATTATAGCCATTTCGGCCATAGTGAATCATAATTGCACACAACTACAGCATATAGTAATCTTGAAAACAGTTAACATCCTGCACGACATTTCCATTAAAGTGTTATGCAAACTGCGTGAGCTGTATGAATAACTCGCACCTGTTCTCGGGTGATTTTATTTTTGTAGAAGGTTATGCAAATGCGCCACGTGAATTTCCTGCTATGTTCCTCATAACCATAAAGCAGCCCGGTCGGGCCGGTGCGCTGCAGACGCGGGCCGCACTCACCGTTGCTGTACAGAAGTTGTAGTCTATAGTGGATCCCATTGTTCGTCTTTTCGCCGTTGGATTCCTACGGAAACACAAAGGTTACGTCGCCCGATTTTAACTATGGGGGCCCGCGGATCCAGGCTAAGGCCTGCGGGGGGGTGGCAGACCGTTGCATGCCCCCTAAATTTAAGTGGTGCAAACGGGCTGAACTAAAAAAAAATAAAAACTCAGCAAAGTATGAAATGTTTATGACAGTTTATAACATATGCCTATAAATACCCATGAGCATCAAATAAATAAATAAAGGAGCGAGTGACTGAGGTTTCTGTAATTATTTCCATTTCAGAGTTCAACAAATCAGATCCATCTGTCTAATGCCTTCACGGGGGAAACTTTCTTCATTCCCGGAATGCTTCAGTTATAGAGGCTAAGTGTCCTTTTCCGAAATGAAGCCAACCTAATTTACAATAGCTGGGAAATGCAGAGGAATCGCGCGCCCGCAAGCCCTAATTCGCCGCAAAGGCCCCGTTATTGAGCGCATATGCCTATGCTATGACTAACAAATTAGGTCTGTATTGCTAGTGGTTGTTCATATCAGTTGGACGATTAGCCCATTAAAAAGTTAACAATCCGAGAAATTGGCCGACATCACACACAACCGGTTTAATTTAGGAACACACGGGGATCGGCAGAACAACGAAAATGAAAATACTCTATTGAGAAAAGTCTAATTCACTCGCAGGGATACCAAGGAAACAATTCGGGGTCAATAGGAAAATGACACTCGGTACACTAGTGAAACCGATCAAAATTACACTTCGGAGCTGATGACAATTGCACAGGTCTTCCCGGTTAGATTTCTGGGTTATGTTTAAACCAAAAACAGAATAAAGAAATTTCAAATATTACGAAATTATAGGGATTCGACAAATAAATAACCATGGACAAAATAAACTCAATTAATTAAAGCAGTTATTGACGGTTGCAAAAATGGAAAACTGATTTAATCATTTTTTAGTAAGAAATAGAATCTCACATTAGAGGAATATCCCCGTAGGGGTCAACGCAGACCAATTATATCATCAAAAAACTAACAACACTTAAAAAGAAGGGGGGGGGCAGCGATTTATTATGCAATGTAAAAATAATAAATTAGCCAGATCTGATCTCCCCCCTGAGCGTCCGCGAAACGCCGCCAGTCTGATATAACTCACCCTTTCTTTTTCAACAAATCCAACGAAAGAGGTCCTTTCGATTTCCACCGGCTGTCCTTGTCTGTCGTAAAGCGCCAAAACGAAGTGAAAGAAGTTGGATTTTCGGAGGTTTGACGGCGGCTGCTTCTCGAAGTGCGCCCGGGCGAGACCCACTCCACTGTCGGCAAACGCGAGATGAAGCGGCGTTACAACAACACTCAGAACGATATCAATTATTATAAGAAGCCCTTTGGAATTGTGATTAATTATTTAGATCTCTAATCGGTCATGCTAGTGCCCGTGTAACTGGACGTGGTTTGAAGCTGCTCGTTCGAGGAGGAAAGACTCTTTGGATTCGCCTTCTCCTCGTCCACTTGCTCCGGTGGGTCATTCTGGCCCAGCAGCATTATTTCATTTCGTGCCCGAAATGTCACTTATGTCTATTGGAGACTTTTCGGCAGAAAAAGGGGGACAGTAGCGTTTCATTCTCACCGCCCTTCTCTGGGCCATACGGTGCTTACAAGAGGATGTGATTAAAAAGAACAATACCAAAAATAATGCTACTAATCATGTTACGGATAAACATAATTCCGTGATCCTAGTAATTACCTCGGTTTTAATATCAGCTTCAAAATGGCAAATTGATATTTGGGGTACTTTGTAGCAATTGAAGAATATAAATCATTGCATGTCGCTGACGGAAAACATTATTGTAGGCTACTATGGGAGACTGTTTTAAGTTCTGCGTGTATGAATTTCCCTCAAGTTTTTTCCAAATACGATCGAGCTGAGAACAAATATTGATGGTGGAGACATTTTAAAATATAACACATTGTGTATTTAATATTTTATTTATAATAAATGTCTGTCCAATGAATGTTCCTCACTTTAAAAACGATATAAGTTGCCCATATGAACTAAGCTATACTAAAATTACTCTGCATTAACAGTTATTTTTATTACAAATATAAAAATCACAATACTTTTTCCAATAGACTATTTCTATATTTTACGATATAATTTTTTCCGATGCTTTTAATCCCTCTCTACATAAATTCGATAAAGGTTTCCCGCAAAAACAGATACTTTATTTTAATGTCCGAAGATACCTCGAGGTACGAGGCATCCCCAAGCACGGCGAATTACCGCTCAGGCACCGAAGCATTGCATGTTAACACAGCAGTACGCGCAATACAGATGGTTACAAATGAGATCGCAATAATAAACCCGGCTTATGGCGTTTTTTAACGGACCTTGCTTGAGAGAAAAACGGTCAGAAGGAGCAGCGAAAGATCCGAGGGATTTCGTGGCTGTCGATCCCGGGCCAGCGGATGCTGCCTGGGGCTTACCTCTGAGCGGCCGTGTTCGCATCTAGCACCCCAGCCCCCTGCATCCACGTCCGAACCGCGTTCATCCCGGATCCGATGGGCTCCTCTTTCATACTACTCCCACTCCGTTGGATGCTCTCTTGAATCCCAAACATGAAAACAGCGGCTTTTTCCCTGTCACCCTTTCTGTCTGCTCTTCGACTCCCCGGCCCCGTCCCTTCCGATCGCCCGTAAACGCTTTGCGTTTTTCCGCTGGTGGGGGGCGAAGCCCGTCCAAGTGCCCGTAAGTCCCGCTCACTTGTTAATCTTTGAAAAATATCGGAAGAGGGATGGGATGAAGCGCTGTCTCTCAGAATCCAGGTTTAGGTGTGCGGTGCAAGAACATCACACACGAGGAAAGCGAAAATAAAACGCGAGGAAGGTCAGAGCAGACGGAGACGGGCTCACTGGAGACTTCGCTATGTCCCCTTTGCGATAATAAGAGGCTTAGTCAAAAAAGAGCTCAGAAGTGACTTTAAGAAACAATAGGATCAACTACAGCTCTCAGCCGCGGCTGGATCAAGTGTCATCATCCCCTGACGAGTTTTTTTTTCTTATTCTTCTTTCTTTTTTCACCACCAAAGATCTTTCTCTTAAAATCAAATGAATGAGAAATGAGAAAATCGAGGAGAAGAGGTAGACCCTAGTGGCTGCGGATCCCGCGTCGCTCCCCTTGTTAAAATGGGAGTGATTTGTGTCCCTTCCCTAAGGAATCCGATTTGACTATCTCTGGGAGCTAAACACGGGCACACTAACCCCAAAGGGAAGAGGGAGTGGCCGCCGAGCGGAGGACGCCCCAAACACAGCCAAGCCCGGACTCCGCTTCGCCATCCGCCCAACCACGGCTCTCACGGCCCGCTTGCGTGTGTGAGCCCTCCCCCTCCATTTAACAAACAGCAGGCTTCCGAGCGAGAAAACGCCGAAAGAGGCTTCTCAAAACCAGATGTCAGATATATTACTCGACAGGCAAGGCAAAGCTTTGGGGGCAATTTGCTATTAACGGCAGCCGAGAAACTACAGTCCAGAAACACCTTGCAGTGGGGTTGCATGGATGCGCTAAATGAACTGGATTTCTCCAAATAAATACATCCCGCAGCGTCTGCACCTCGGCGAGAGCAGACCCAGGAGAAGGCGGCCGCTTGATCTCTTTTAACCGGCGAAATCTTTGGGAAATGACCCTCTCGACTTAAAACAAACCGCGACCGTCGCTGCGTTCGGGACGCCGGATCGTCCGGGGCGGTCATTCGGGTACCGGAGCGGTCATTTGGGTCCCGGAGCATGCGTGAACGGCGTGTCATTAGTCCGATGATCGACAGGTTGTCGCCTTAAACTCTCGGGAGGTGCAAGCCGGAATTTCATATCTAGTTTAAATGAGTTGTGGAATGTAACTTTTATAACAATCAATTAATGATAAGTTCGGGTTTTCGTTTTTTACCTATAAAATAAGTTAAAATCACTCGTAAGGGCGACTCGTGTAGCACACAATAACATTCAATTCGCCAAATTATCTGACACGCTGTTACTTTTATTGGAGTTTCGTCAGCATTCGAACGACCAGCACCCTTAGAAAATAATTATGGAGCGATAATACAGTGATTGACACCGGACATGTTATTCCTTGACTGAGATGACACAGAAAGGGGAAACATATATCTGTCACTTATGATGAACTTTCTGATGAACGTATTTAACCACTCGAACTGAATGATAGTAAATGAAAAACGGAAAGACATTGATCCTGGTATCTATGTGCGCTTTACGCCTCCTTCACCTTTCTCCTCACACGGGCGACCGCAATCAATCACAAGATATGTCAAACCTGCACTTTCCCTCCTGCCCGGGGGGACGGAGCCCGCCTCGTCCGTGTCGATTCCCCGGCACAAGATCTGAAAAAAAAAAAATAATCGGACCTACTGCAAGTTTTTCGTATAAGAACCCAGTTTTGCATTTGCGAAACTGAAATGAATTGTTAATTTCGTGTAGTTTATATTTGTTTACGTTTTAGATTTTTTTTCCTGAATAAATTCCGCTTGATAAAAGGATGATAATATGAAATCGGATGTGTACTAATAAATACGGAAGCGCTTTTGTGCGGGGAAATTAAAATTAAAAGTTCAAGGAAAAGTGATTCGTTTCAGTGCGCCGATCTGTAATATCAAAAATCACACGTGCTTTTAATGTGGCTCGGGAATATCGCACAGCTGTGGGATGCCTCCCTGTAACCCAAACCGTCCGGCATCCTCGTCGCTTCGTTTAATTTCGCCGATTGTTCAGTCTAATTTATAAACGCCTAATGTTTCGTACTTGAAAAACATCCCGCATAATTAAGGAAGCAAATGAATTTCAGAAAAAACGCTCGACAATAACAACATCTGCAATTATTAGATTAAAATTCCAATAAAGTAGCCCAGTCTATGTTGTCCTGCTTTTCATCCTTTCATTATTATTTTTTTTCCAGACCGTTTGTTTTATTCCCGATCTGCACATACATCTTAGCTGCAACACCAAACAGCCTTGCGTATTTATTTTATTATGAATTACCATTATATTATTACATTACTTTATCTGTTTGCTGACATCGCAGCTGCTTACAATGCTGTTATGCAAATAGCGCCATAAAATGCATTTATAACTTGTTTTCGCTCGCTTGTATACGCGGGCGTTTTCGGTGCGAAGATTTACGGCGGGATGCAGAAAGCGGGACGCCAGCCTTCCAGTATCTTAGATATATTGCTCTGTCGAAGACCGACAATAAACGTAAAAGGATGCGATTTTGTCATTTCCTCCCCAGATTGCAAACTTTTGTTGTTTCAATACCGTCAGGACACAAAACTGGAATGGCGATTCCCGACCACTAAGTATTAATAATAATAATAATAATAATAATAATAATAATAATAATAAGCAATTGAGTTCTGTTACATTTCTCTTTAAATCATCTGTAAAAACTTGAAATATCACTCATACGTGCTACGCAAAGTATACATAGAGAAATCGAAATATATACATGCCCGTATATGTGTATATCTGGAGTATGATAATCAGTGTCAGGATCGTGAACAAATTGGAAAAAGCCAGGAATAGATATAATGGGAATTAATGATGGACTAAGAGCAAGATACAGATGGTTCGTCATGCAGGGGGATGGAAAGTCAGAGAAGACGGCTAATGGGAAAGTATTCAGTTAGATAATAGATGTCTCGCATCTGCCCGCACGCAAACATAGCCGCGACGGGAGCAGACTTCCCCGGCTGTCCTTCAGCGGGGCCATTTGATTTCCCCCTGCTTCTCAGCAGCGAGCTGCCGGCCCTGACTGACAGACAGGCAGCAGGCCCACCTAACCCCCGCGGGCCGCCAGTATTTATATCCGCGGGCCGCCGCAGAGCCCCGCTGGAGATGCGCTAGCTATTAAAAGGACCCCAGAATTCAATAACAAAGATATCTGCGGACAAGTCCGGCCCGATGATTTAACGCTGTAAGCATGACCGGGGCCGCAGGGTGCAGATCCGCCTGGGCTCGGGGGCTCCACACGACCAGCCCTGCTGCCCGGACTTAAAGGGCATCGGATGCTTGACATGAGATCAGTCCCGTAACCACAAGACTGATGGGGAAGAAATCGGGGGTGGGTGGCCGAATCCTTAATATCACTCTTTTCCCCTACAAGTGAGTGTGGATGTTAACTGATAGTCAGTGGTTAACGTCATATCTATTTATTGTGACCGCACCGTTAAGATATTACTAGAATGACAGTTTGATAGCAGAGTTTAAAATGAAGCTGTCGCCAGCAGTGATGGATTTCCTGATTTTCTGAGCTGAAATGCATTTTTTCTTTTTTGCAAAAAGAAAGGAGGGAAAAAAGTCACACTTTCATTTCGGCTGTGAGCTGACACTGAACGCTCTCCACTTGAACTTACAGGCTGTACTTCAGTCAGCTATTGTCTCCCCTTAATAAGCCCCGCGCTCCTTTCACCACGGGTCTCCCTTGAATGACTGAGGAAATTGGGAGCAGAGGATAGCAAGGCGACCCCTCAAAGGAGATAGGAGGGAAGGAGCGCGGCGCCCCGGCCCACGGTTATCCATTATTCCTTGAACTTGTCCCATGTCAGGCTGTAGGAGACACCAGCTCTTCCGAGGCCACATTAGCAGCTCACTGAGGTGTGCATAATAAATTTCTGTACTTGACTAGTGGGTCTCTTGAGCAAATTAAACTCAGCGATCCCCCCAAATTAAAGGCGTACTTCCCCATTTCTGTCCAGCCAGCCTTTCCAGCTTTAAGAAGTTGCGGGATCCCCCGTTTTAATGCGCGATCTGCTGATCTGAGTTACTGATGTCCTTAAAAATGTGTTTATCTGTAATAGTATGTCATCCCTGGCCGTTCTTTCATATTTTCGATTGTTGTGTATTGGCGTTTTTTTCCAGCATTAAAACGATCTCCCCCTTTTGTAATAGTTACAATGTGGGGGAATTTCAATAAAACAAAAGGATAAAACAAATATTCTTGAAAGATTTTCAGAGAGCGAATTTCAGACGTTGCATAAATAAATGTGTTCTTTATTCTTCTGAGGATTGTTTTTGTATGAAGTCTGTAAATAACGCTGTTCCGAATTAAGTATCTCCTCTTTAATCTCTACTCGAAATATGGAATTCATTAAACAAACAGATGCTCGTATAAATCACGAAGTTTATGTTGATGCTTCAGTAATAACCTTACATTAATTGAAGAATCGTAAAGAAGAAGCCTGTCATACAATGGGACGTATGTCAAAAATAAGATATGACTTTTTTATATATATACACCTTATGTCCAACAAGCTGTTGTTTAAATATATAACATTTATAATGCGCCGTTCGCTGTGTCCAACGATCGTTTTTTTCCCCTCTGATACTTTGACAAATGTCTTCCAATAAATACCACTCTCGTGTGCATTGAAACATGAAGTCAGATAAGGGCCGGATACAAAATTGGCTTATGCTTATGATTTTATCTGTCTGGTTCTGGCAAATGCACCACTAATGGAAACGCATAAACAGCACCCGAAGCGATTCAATCGCAGTTGTGTTTTGGAGGAATTTTTAAACGCTGCCATCCCGCAAGCAAGCCTTCGGACATAAGGGACGATGCGTCGCTCCCCCGGCGTCCCCGGCACCGCCAGGAACTTCGCGCGTCGCGCGCGGAGCCACCGCTCCCTCTGGTGAAAATCTGCAGCACGAGCATCCAAGTTGAACAATAAAAATATTAAAAAGCAGAAGAAAATAACTATGTTTTGAACCCGTGGTTGCAGACCCATTGTATTATTTTGGTCTTTCGCCAAGAATTCCTTAAACTCTGTGCTACTTAAAAAGGCGCAGAATTTAATGGCTTTCCTTAAAGCGCTTGTATTTTTTTTTCCACAATATTGTGTTAGTAGATTTATTATACCAAGCTCCTCAAACAGTAACTTGTTCGTCCCACGGGGACTAGAAACGAATTCGGTGGTTGTATAATTCAATCCTTTAGTTTTTAAAATGTTTTGCTAACCATATGCAATTAACTGAGACGCGGAGTTGTAAAAGAAAGTCGGAATCTGTAATACAGAGGTTCATTTTGGGGGGGAGAGAAGCGCGTCGCCAATGTTATACAACAGCGCCACCAGGTGGTCTTTTTAAGCGACTGCAAAGCAGACGGAAGCTGCCGATAAGCCTCGCCTATTGAACGCAAATTGATCGTAACCCTGCGTTCGACAGAAAATCCAGGAATAGAATTTGTACAAAGTTCCTGGTTTATTTATGGTTCCTCTTTGCCGTTTCCCCCCTTAAACCTCCACGGACACCCACACAGGTTTGCTGGCAGCAAGAAGAGTATTTTTCAGCTTTTTTTAGGATTCTCTAATGGCAGAAAGGCAAGGAGGATATCTCTTCGGCAATGTGAAAGGGGACTTTGTCTCCATTTCCTCCGTTATATGTGTTCTTTGTAGTGCTCCAGGGTTAAGGCTACCTTTGAACTATTCTAGCGGTATAAAGGTGCCACACTTTGATTCAATAGATATTCTGCCTTTTTCTCCATGTACCTCAGATAGCACTAAAGGGAGATAGAATCACACACAGGAAGGCCAGAGCGGCGCCATTCCAGCGCCTCTTCCTCAAATACCGCAGCCGGCCTTGAGAGAAGCTGGCGGCCCCAGATCCAAGCGCATAGCAGGAGATGGGAGGATATGGAATATCCGTATGATCTTTAAAAAACAGCATCCTCCAAGGGGCACACACACGCGCTGTGCTGAAATACTTATTATTCTAATGTGGCGTCCATCATAAATAGCTTACCCAAACTATTCCAAGAACAAGAGTAAGACGTCTGTATTGGTAAAAGGCCATCGACACAATATCACCTCATTCCGTTTATTTCAAACATTCAGTTTGCTAAAATAATAATGTGACCTCGGGTAAATTCGGTAACGGATCACTATCCCAGTCCGATCAGAATCCAGCATTCATGGAACAGCAGCTCATGTTTCTGGTTATTGTAATAAAAAAAGAAAAGTTTTATTTAGGTCCTCTTTGTTCGAAAGCTTATTTCCAATACTGGCATTCCCCCAAAGAAAAAAAAAAAACATAAAAAGAAAAACGCGATTAAAGGTCATCTTAGTCATTAGCCGTTTTCTCTGAGGATCGATCCAACAAAACATTTTTATGACATTTTCTGGTTTTGTTCATAAATTATATAATGCATTCATTAACACAAACGCAATAATTGCCACGTAATAGTGTCAGTTAATACAGTACCGCCGTTATGCATTTGCCAAAATCTCGATCCGTAGCCAGAAGCCCTTCCCATTTTGATCTATAGAGGGCGCCAAAGTGATCACGCAAGCTTATCTCCACTTCACGCGAGCTGAAGTATCACCACCGCAAAATATGAACAATACCTCTGCAAACTTACATATGTATATGGATTTGTGCCCAGTTCTGTGTCCTGCATACAAACCAAAATTGTTTGGTACCTGACAAGGCAACTTTGGAGCATTGCTCTGATTACATTCGTGCAGTCCCAGCAGCAGATCTAACAGGAGCAAAAAGAAAATGAAACAGCCATTACGAGACGGCGAGGGCGTGCTTAGCCAAAGCGCCATTAAAGCTTTAAGTACCACTGTTATCTTCACTCTTCAGTTAAGGTCAGTCCATCACATCCAGTCAGCCATTTAATGATCTCTCTTCCCCTTCTTTGTTTAACAGTCAGAGACAATCGTTAGCTGCCTTAATAACAAGGTGGGCAGAGAACGGTTAGAGGCCATGAAGGGGCAGGGAATGAGATGGTGAGGGCCTCTGAAACAGGGGTATGGCTGTGTAGAGGCAGCACCAGAAAATCAGCAGTCACAGTGGGTCAGCGTGATGAGCTGCAGAGGGCACACAGAAGCCCAGACAGGACAGGAGGTGGGAAAGGCAAGGGTGATGTGAGTGCGGCAGGGAGAGAAGGCCGACAGGCACAGTGACACTGGAGAGCACGTGTGGCCCACGGAGGCCTGATCCTTCCTGACAGCCTGCCGCCTTCCTGTTCTGCGGTAAGTGCAACAGCCAGACTGCTGGGGGATATAGGTTGGTCTGGTGCAGGAGGTGGGCTGCTTTGGTGGGGGGAGCCCACTTCACTCCTGTGAGAACAGGACCACCCCCCGATGTGTGGCTGGGCGCAGTCCTGATTGGGGCAGGGGACCCGGGGCATGAGGAGAGGTAGCTCACCACAGCAGGCAGCACTCTGCTCAGTCCGGGTGTGTGCATCAGCCATTCCCGCCTCTGATTGGTTCTGATTGGCTGGTGATGGAGGTGGGTGCTGGTGTGTCCTGAGGGGCTGGAGGTGGGGATGGCCCCTTGAACTGACTGTGGCAGAGGGGCAAGTCTTCTGCATGTACAGCCACTTCTTAAAACAGCCAGCATGGAAGATGTGCCTGCATTGGGATGTTTACGGCGGATGCCATATCCTAGGAAGGAGACCGAAAGACCTTATTTACAAATACCATGGCCCACAGTATGATGGCAGCACTTACTAGGTGAAATCAACTGCAGTTCTGCAGTTAATGACCACCAGGGGGTGCAAGCAGACTCAGTGGCTGTGTTTGAATTTGGGGGCTACATCCTTCAAAGGATGCGGTTTATGTAGCCTTTGTAGGATGCGTCCTTTGATAGTCTGTGCAATGAATCTTGGGATAAATAAGCAAAAGAAGGCGACATTCCTAGGCCGCATTTGAAGGAGCCTTCTAAGTGGGACAGCCTGTGATACCTTCAGTCTCTGAGTGCAACCAAAGAAGGATGGAGCCCCTGAATTCAGACACGACCAAGAAAAGCAACATATTAATCATGTAAATGTAGCCCCAGTTAGCCAGACTGATCTGCACACCCAACAAGTGCCAAACTGTCCCTTGTCTCACAGACGCCCCTACCTGGTAGCAGATGGCACTGCCATCTTCGTGCTGCTCCAGCTGCTGTCTGGTGGTGGTGGGGATGCTCTTGATCTTATTGACAACATCCCTGCGCAGCAGGAAGCTCTGCCAGCCCAGCTGTGTGCTCAGCCACATGTTGCGATAGAAGTGGACAAAGGTGATGGTAGAGCTCATGATGGTCCACTTGCCAAAGATGGTCTCGGAGACGTCACAGGCCACGGTGCACAGGGCCACCAGGAACTGCAGCAGCCGGTAGGTCCCATTCACGTAGTAGATGATGTGGTCCATGTTCTCCTCCGGCTCCTTGCAGAACTCCTCCTCCATGAACAGCATGTAGATGAGCAGCGTCCCCAGAACCTGTAGGGGTGCAGGGCTGTCGTGAGCCACCGTCATCAGAAGGGGGCTCTGATCTTATTCACCAGAGGTCGCAGAAGCTTCGGGAAGCTGGTATTTTTAAAACATCTTCCTTTGAAATTAATTTCTTATGCTAATTGTTTGAGTAATATTGAGTAAAAAATTTGTGACAAACAAACATAAATTTTGTTTATCAAAAACTGTTGTCAATAAGATGGATTCAAATTCCACCTCAACTGAGAAATTTCTCAGTCGCTAACTTGGAAATGCTTTTTTTAAGTCAAACCTGCCATGTTGCTGTAAGTGTAGCATAACATAGATACCGAAACTGTCAAGAAAAAAAATGCTGAGCACTGATTTGTCAACGACAGCACGGTAATTTCTCTGCAGTAGCACCATTTATCCACAAGAGGTCAGTAATATGCA
>JAODKN010000002.1:13815755-13825798 GCA_026774425.1 Petrocephalus zakoni
AAGGTAGAAAATAACTGGTTTTTATCACACTGTGGGGACATTGGGTCCCCACAACATAATATAAACATGTCCACACAAACCAGCGGCAAAGCCCAACCCAAATCCAATGTTATTTTTCAGTAGCAGGGAAAGACAATAGCTACATCTCTTTCTACAGATTTAAATATAATTTCTTTATGCTTTATCAGAAATTAACACATAAATATGCCTGGATTAATTGATCCACTAAAATATCTAAATCAAACAAGACACCCACACAACTTGCCACGTGCAAAAAAGCCCTGTCAATTTAAATCCAGCAGTGTGTGCATAAAAACCACCACCAGGGGTCACTGTTTTGAAACTGAAACCGCTTTCCACCGTAGCGAAAGCTGGAAGCCCCGGCAAGCTGTGGGTTTATTTCAAATACCAGGGACAAATGTGGAGAGAAGCCAGCAGATGCTGTTTAGAACCCAGCCCAAGGATTAGGCTGTCAACTTCAAAATCGAGCCAAAGAGCCGGTTGGAGATTCAGCAGCAAAACAGGACCCAGCCGGGATACGACCCAGCAGACACAGGACCGGACAGGAACAGCACTCTTCCAAATGACAAAGAGTCTTTTTAAAAGGCCCTAACTGACTTAACTTGAGTGTGGGAGTGGAGTCGGGTTTGAGGGAACGGTGGATAAGAACAGGTGTCAGAGCTGATTGAGTGCAAGTGACACACAGAGCGTAAGATTTTGGGAAGGGCCACAAGAGGGTGGGGGCTGAGAAATCAGGACATTAAGGCTTAGTGCCCAGGATCACAGGGTGTTCTGAGTACGTGAGTAGCCCCCCCACAGCTGATAGCCTGCTCTTACCCTTTTCAGGTAATATGTTTGTGTATTTGTGTTGGGGGAGGGGTGGGACATTGTAGGGGGGTGGAGAGCAGAGTCCGTGAGGTCACACCGACATCAGCCTGGGTGTCCTGGATATCAGCCAGACTCCTGGAGACGGGGCGGCTGGTGCTAAATCCCAGCCATCTCAAGGCCTCACATCCAATCGCTCTGCGGCACATCTGACAAACGCTCAACCGGACGCCGGAGTCCTGACCGCGGGCCCATTAGCAGCCCCACTGGAGGAGGATGACTGGCAGGCGAGCTCGCTGACGGGATGCGGGCGCTTGGAAAACCTGCGGTTCCAGGCCCCACCGTCGCCTGGGGAACCCCATGGCTGTCAGCCACTCGCCATCTCTGCACATGGCAGGGGGTTCTGCTAATGGGCCTATCTGCGGGACGGCCTTCCGCGCAGCCAGATCCTACTCCGCCGGAACCCCAGGACTCCGCCCACATGAGCAGAGAGTGCCTCCCCCTGTGTGGCAGGCCCAGCAGCATCGCTGTCACCAGGCAGGCTGCCGTTTAACCGGCTAAATAAATCAGCAGCGGGGCTTTTCAAGATGGGAGGGTTTGGCGGTGAGTATGTGAACTGTAGGCTCGTAAGTCCGCCATGTGAACAGCATCAGTATTAGACAGTGATACGGTGGGCTGCCCCCGCCCCCCTGGTGATCAATACCCGCCAGACAGTCAGCGGAATAGACGACCCCCGTTTAAACCCTCGCCATCGATCCGGGCCCTGAGTCAGTCTATGGCATGCCGGTAGGTGCGAGACAGTGTTTCCACAATGGCGGAAGTCAGCAGACTGGAGGAGGGACTGGAGGGTGGGCTGCCTTTGGACCAAATCCCCTTAGACAAAGACATGCTGGAGAGGCTGTACCGGGCAGAGAGCCCATTTAAACTCTGCCCCCCTCATTCACGAAAAGGGGAACCTCTCCAGCTCCACCTCAGCTTCCAGGGATCCTATAGGAAATGGGACACATCCCTATCATTCAGTGAGACCAATTCCGAATTCTCCCATCACTTGCAGCCTCTGTGTAGTTCCTGGCTTATGGCGACACCAGCGGGCGACACCCAGAGCCCACGGCGACAGCCTCCGGGGACTTTCACAGTTTACAGTTATGAGAACTACCCCACGGATGGCTGCCGAAGGTGCTGATTGGTCCAGCTTCCCTGAAACAGCATCTGGTTGCTGTCTTCAAAATATCTTTATTATTGTGAATAAAACAAATTTTGTTCTAAACAAGCAGCGAAGCTCCTGGTGTCTCAAGCAACCTCCAACCCCCCGTTATGTTTTATGAGCGGCCTACTACACCCTTAAACTGAATCCACATTTACGTCGCCCCCCCACTCCCACAACCCAGGCTGCACAAAGATGCAGAGTGATAAATAAAAGCAACATGACAACAAGGAGATATTCTTGCTTACACCCTCCTATGGCTGAAGCCCAATCATGTCTCAGAGAATCCTTCCAAGAGCCAATCAGGTAAATGGCCCTGCCTCCTTCTGCGATATTCAGGCAACAGAGAGGTGGAGCTTTTCGACCAGCATCCAACTCTTCTCCTCCCTAAAGGACATCTAAGAAAGCTTCTCCCCCAGGTATCATCACCACTGTCACAGAAACATGGGTGACCTGGCCTGCTGCCCAAAGGGAATGACTCAAGCACCGCAGCCGGAGTGGGGTGGGATAGATGGGCCTGGAAACGGAATTCAGCCAGATGGCATCGGCAGGATGTTAAGCTGTGTACAACATCAAGAATCACACTTTCCCAGGCAGATGAGAATTACAGCCAGCTTGGTTATGCTGCAGAGTCAGGGTGCGTTCTGGAAGTGTGCACCAGCTGATGCTGAGCTCTTTTACCCAGAGCTCAAATTGCAGAGGACCTTTAATGGTGGAGCGGTTGATGCGCTCCTCCCAGCAGGGGAAGCTGTCTCCTCAGTGCTTACACTGACAGCTATCAAAGGCGAGGCCACAACACCGCCTCGGGCCGGCACAACAGATGGTGCAGGATGACCTTGTCTCCCATCCCCAAGGTTGGCACATCTCTCATCTCGTATGTAAAGATGGTTGGGCCTGGGGCAGATTCCCTCACACCAGGGTTAGGCATCTGACAGGCACGAGGCGTAAGAGATGCTTTTGGGGCCTCTGGCCACTGTAGGCATGTCGGGGATACAGTGAACTCAGGGTTAGGGTTATGGTTGGCCAGCAAATATCTTTCAGCTGCTGACAGCTGGGTCAGAATTCTGGGGCTGCATCCTTCGAAGGTTCCTGCAGTGAATCTTGGGATATGTTGGGCCGTGAAGGATCCAGTGGGTGTATCCTTCACAACCTGGTAAAAGCAGGATGCATTCCTAAGCCGCATTTCAAGGAACCTTCAAAATGGGACGGCCTGGTCACATCGCTGTGACACGTTTGGTCTTTGAACACAGCCTTAGAAGGACGCGGCCCCTGAATTTGGATAAAGCTGACGTGTCTCTGCCCAAAAGGAGCAGAGAAAGAAAAACAGAAGCTCCAGCACGTTATCAGTATTCTCCAAGGGACCGCAATGGAAGATGCGAATGACTTGTGCAGTTCACCTTCTCCCCCTTTGGAGGGTGCTACTTGGTAAGCAACATGAACTACATATTGGCAGGCATTCTTTAGCTGAAGCACAATAGATGGTGGGGGGGGGGGTAAGTGGTTCTGGTGGGTTTTTCTCGCTAGGCAAGGGCTGAGATTCTGACTGCACGCTCGGTCTGACTGCACCGCGGGCTGGCGGTTGCCCCTTTTAATGCGCAGTGTCACAGACTAGCACCCTGCTCACTCACCCGAAGCAGCCCCTACCCCCACCTTCCCATCATCCCCACATCTGATTTCTCATAACTTACCAAATTGTTGCTCAACAGCCTGAATCAACCCCACCCCCCTCCCTGCGATGTGTCTAGACAAGCCTGTTGTGTCATGGAATACACGTTAATCTTGCAGTCACATTTCGGTAAATTTCCTTCAGCAACTTGCCACATCCCCCCCACCCACATGTTCCCAGGAGTTTAGCCTAACATTACTAGTGCTCTCCTTTCTAGCTTTGCCCTGGCAGACCCACAGACATGTGATGCTTGCCTGGACTGCACACCGACCACCAGGCATACTGAGTAAACTGGATGATTTTCGGTGTCACCCATTGGCTGGTTCGAGCGAGGCACATGCGACACAGAGGGGGAATGGCCAGAGGAGCTCGAACTGGGTCAAACCATCAGTCCACGGGGCACAGAAAAGCATGCCAGAGAAGCCTAGAGCCAGGTTAAACCATGAGCTCTAGGGTGGGGGGCTCCACCGTACCGTGGGGCAACATTATGCTGGCTCCATCGATAATAGCCTGGGCCAACTCATGGTCGTTGCCCTCAAAGGCGTGGGCGGCGGCCCGCAGAGCGTCCCAGATCTCCTTGCGGCCCTCAAATGCTGGCGCCGTGTCCCAGAACTCGTCCCGCTTGCTACGCAGCTGGCCGTCCGTCATGGGGTAATCACTCCTCCATCTGGGCCTCTCCCTCCTCAGGGGCTGAGTGCGTCCCACAGCGACTGTGCGCAGAGGGAGAGAGAGAGAGAGAGAGATGAGTGCTGCACAGGCCAAGTTGCTAAGTGAATGATGTGTGGAGAAGCAGGTGTTGTCGGCTCTCGACCCACAAAGCAAAAAGTTCAGGCTCAAGAGGTTGATGTGGCTGGTGTCCAGTGGCTCCATTACAGGGTCAGCTTTAGGCAGCGAGTTGCATTATGGCCCCAACATGTAGCTTCTCTGGGGAAGGAAGAGGCTTCCAGGAAGCCCATTATAGAAGGCTTCCTGCCAGCTTCAGCTGCTATGCCTATAATCAGGACAGTAGCAGAGACCCCCTTTACAATACTTTTTTGGTTCATTTAAAGGCCTCTTATAATGTACGCTAATCCAGTAATAAATGTGTTCTTTCTTCCTGCGTCACAGAAAAGTCTAGGAAAACGCGCACACACACACACACACACACACACACACACACACACACATACATCCAGAGCAGCACCATCTGCTCGTAGCTCATGAGGACCTCAGCACCCATTGTGATGTCGCTGCTTGAGGCTCAGGGGGATGATTGATCCCCGCACCCAAACAGGGGGGCTCAGCAGTGACCGGTCCTCGCACACAGCACTGACGCGCAGGAGGACACACATTCATATGGGAAACATCTGGCCGGTGTTACGCAGAATCTTTTGTCTGGGATGGGCTCTGTAACTCTAGAAGGCTACCATGACAACCCCCCCCCCCACTGGCACACATTCCTACTTCCCCAAACAGCCGCCTGCGATCTGGAAGCATTGCCGTGGGCGCCGAAAGGGGGAATTAGGAGACCCTATATGGAAGAACGAGTGTCTTCCTTACCTTACAAATGTTTTTTCTAACACTACAAGCATCTCCCTGACCATATGATCGTCTTCCTTACCTTACAAGTATCTTCCTTTACCTCAGGAGGGTCTTCCTGACCGTACAAGTGTTCTCCTTACATTACGAACATCTTCCTTAACCATACGTGGGTCTTCCTGACTAAGCATCTTTCTTACCTTATGAGAATCTTCCTGACCGTAAAAGCCTCTTCCTAATCGTATGAATGCCTTCCTCACTTTATGACCATCTTCCTAACTGTATAAGCATCTTAAGAGGGTCTTCCTGACCGCATGGCCTCTGCTGCCTGTGTTGCCAACAGACACATCACACACTTCCCTGTCTGTTGTGCAAACGCCCGTGAAGCTCTTTGTCACATGCCATACAGTTATTACTAAACATCCTCAGCCATCATGCATACTCTGTGCAAACAAAATGCTCGCCACCATTAACCTATAAATGTCATGTGTGTTACAGAGCGACCATGCAAAGGAATCTGGGATATGTCTGAGGTCCTCTAGGGTGTGAGGCTCTCTGGGGCGAGTCTCTGTTGTTCACTGGGGACAGCTTTCAGGGGATTCAGCTTCTTCTTTCGGGATGAACATCTGTAATTTTCACTTCCTCTCACACTGTAGTCTGTTTTTATGACAGCCAAGTGTCGGCATGTACATGTGCGGCCAGGCCTGCGGCCAGGCACCCCCCCCAATATCGGCGCCCATGAAGCCCATGCTGATGACATCAGGAGCTGCTCTGGGGCATATCCTCTTTCCTCAGAACCAAGTTCCCATTGAGCAGCCAGCCTGCCTGGGCCTCTACCTGGGCACAGTCCTGCGATAGCCTGCCTCGCAAGACCCAGGCTTTTAATAAGCACTACGGTTCACACAGCACTTTTCCTGCAAAAACAGTGTCATTTATACACCAGCCACGTAAGATAAATGGTCAGCGTAAACATTCCCCGACAAGCAAAAATGCCACGTCAGAATTTCACTAAATGATAAATGTTGTTTTTATAGTGATTTGCTACATTTGGGTTTTCTGCTCAGTTTACGCATTTATTTACATGTTCAGATTTGGCTTGAGCTGTGCTGGGTCAAAGGTCATTGGCGGATATGCGGGCTACCCATGCTGGCTTACATCTGTGGCCGACTAAGTCTTTCCTGAAAGTGAAGGTGGCCATACTGAGACCGCACACCTACTGAGGAAGATCATGCAAAGTGCTAAAGTAGTCTCCTGCGTACACACACACACACACACACACACCCTTCGCCATGTCAGCATCCTTCCCACAAAGTGCTCCAGGGATACGATGGGATTTAGCAGCAAATGCAGCGTCACCGGCTAATGGATGCGAATAGCTACCGACAGTGTGTGTTTATCTGAATCTTAATGCAAGTACACTGCACTGGGACCCGCAGACATGCAGGGATCCTTTATAGGGCTTCATTTTTAAACAAAATGTACTCAAGGTGCTTTGCCTCGCACCCGAGCCAGGCCTTTATTCCAATAAGCCGAGCTGCGTATTATGGCTGCTCCACATTTCCGAGAGTGTCTCCATTTTCCATGATGAACTCTTGTGCATTCTACCCTACACAACTGCTTCAAATACTCCAGATTCCAAGACTGCCTTGCTGAACTTCCTAAGTCAAGTTATCCCAAAACACCTCAGTGGGGCTAATTTTTGGAATTTGACTTGAAATCAGAATGCTGTTGCTTAGTAGAAACGCTGGAATGCACAGGGTGTGTGGCACCTTGTCCCACTTGCAGAATAGGTACCTCTCTAACTTCATACTGGAACAAGTTCCAGTATATACTGGTATGTTTCTGAATCCAAGGCTCCGCCAGTGTCGGCAAACTCTCTTATTCACTCGGCTACACTTCATGTCAATTTTGACTGTAGCCAAAAACATGAATTTGATCAACTTCAGTCCGGTTCGCCTGAAGACCTCTGTTAGGAAGCATGCTTCATATCAGGCAGCATGCACATGCATCAGTTACCCATGTGGCAGGGTCTCCTCTCACACTGTCCATCTCGCAGTCCTGAAGGATCTCTACATACTGCCCAATCGCTTTGATCCCCTTAACACTGAAAGACACGCAAGTCATCCTGAGGTCATCTGAGCTCTCTCTAGTGTGAAGTGGCGTATCTCACCAGCCTCTACTGGTATGACCAGTTGGACCAGGTGTCTTAGCATTATACCAATTGATTGTCTTCATTGAAACCCTTTTAAATTAGGAACAAAAATCAAAGATCTAATAAAACTACATTTTCTGAACAAAAAAAACGTTCTATGGTACTGTACATCCACACACAATTGTATACATATCTTTATGGGGACCGTCCATTCATCCATTCATCTATATGGAAAAACCATAATCCCATAAAAGTACGACAACCGTAACCTCTACCCAGCCCTATCCCATAAATAACCAATACCCATAAATAGCCAAACAAAATACGAGATGTTAGTTTTTGATTGCAGTCTCAAAAAATGGTCCCCACAACATCAAATGTCAACATTTCAACACATTTTGCTGACATTTGATCCCCATGATATAATATATACATGAGATAATGTACATAAGTCATGCATGTGTACACATACACACAAATACAGGTGAAGATGATCTGCATACTCCTGTAAAGTAAACTGATTAATGGGTGGCTTTCAACGTACAGATGGTACAAGACGCTGAAAAACGTTGCATCCGTCAGGCTCTAATTAAACTGCCCGGCAGGGTCCTGGGCACTGCTAGGGCTCACTTCTCTGATGCTTAGAGACACATTTATTTATGAGCGAGTTTCCTCTGTCCTTCTGTCTCCTGCCCCTGGGAGTAATCGGAGTCTCCAAAGTGACATGTCGATGGCATTCACCCCTCTTCCTAAGGTGACACTCCCCGTATTTTCTAGGGAAGACCAAGTACAAGTGAAACATTATTCTCTCTGGGATGTTTATCTGTACATCTTGAAAAAGGACAAAGACATAAAATATGTGGCCAGTGTTTCAGAATTAATCAGTGTCCGTCCGTTGATTTTTAACACATCATTTTCAAGGGATGGAGCTTGGTGTAAGAGTGGTATAAAATAGCCCAGGGATGGAGCTTGGTGTAAGCATGGTGTAAAATAGCCAAGGGATGGAGCTTGGTGTAAGCATGGTGTAAAATAGCCAAGGGATGGAGCTTGGTGTAAGCGTGGTATAAAATAGCCAAGGATTGGAAACTGGTGTAAGCGTGGTGTAAAATAGCCAAGGGATGGAGCTTGGTGTAAGCACAGTATAAAATAGCCAAGGGATGGAGCTTGGAGTAAGTGTGGTGTAAAATAGCCAAGGGATGGAGCTTGGAGTAAGTGCAGTGTAAAATAGCCAAGGGATGGAGCTTGGTGTAAGCGTGGTGTAAAAATAGCCAAGGGATGGAGCTTGGTGTAAGCGTGTGTAACTAGACTTAAATAGCCATTACTTTATTTCTTATTTATTACTTTAACGTATACTGCTAAATAGAGAGCTGCTAAACTGTTTTTTCACTCTTTCTGTAATATTCACAATAAAGATCTTATGTTATAAACATTTGGTGACCAAATGTGTCCATTAATATCCAGTTTTACCCTTGCAAATGTTTTTTCGAAAGTGACCCGAATCGAGGACTGACTTCAAAGTAACAGAAGTATTTCATTTCTTTAACTTAGAAAAGTACAACAAAAAACACAGCGCCCCTTTTGCTCTTTTTGGGGAACTGCTCCTGTGTTAATAAGGACGTGGTAAGTAAGGAAAAGCCTGAACTCTATGAGCATATAAACTCTGGCAGTAAAAAGACAGCCGTGAAAACTATACATCTATACATATATTACAGGCTTCTTGTATGTTACTGCCACAGTATATATCAGCTGCGGATTGTGTTGAATTACCACAAAATCGAAGTAGACTTTTTTTAAGGCTTTTACAGGCTTGAAATGTTTATTTTAACATATCTGAATAAGTAAAAAGTCTGAAATCCCCTGGGAATGTGGTCACACATCACACAGAAACTCCGCTAGCATGTCTGCCCTCGACAAGCATAAAAGGCGAGCATTCTGATGTAACCCTGATGTAAGAGGCGAGAGGCCCCGCCCAAGACCTCACGTCACGTGTGGAGCACCCCGGCGTGCCACCAAGGGTTCATTACAGCACAATGGAAAAACGGAGATCGCCATGTTTTTTGTTGCAGGATCCAAATGTGTGGATTTCATTTTCACAGAAATCCCTAATGAGGACCATCTGGGTGGTGATCTTAAAGGGACAGCTCCTTGAAGGAGACATGGGCTTCCCCTGTGAACAATGGCCATCTACACAATCATACCACTGAGTCGTATGAGAGAACACAAAAGAGACAGAGAAATCCTCAGGGAAACATACGAGAACTGCCGGTCAAGAAATCCTTGACTGTCACCTAAAATGAATGCTTGGCAATAAAGAGAGAGTGTTACCTGGCCCACGCGGCTCCAAGCTCAGAGCCTGGCACGCTAAGATCTGGCATCCCACTGCAGAGGGTCCAACCCACAAAGAGGCTCACGCCATGCCACACCACATGGGCCAGGGGCAGCAGTAAGTTACTATGTTACTGTGAATCCTGGGCCTGGGGTGGCAAGCTTCTTCCTGGCTGTGTCCCGCCATGTCCTTTTGGCCCGTGTCCTGGCTGTCTGCGTTCTTACCGGTTGTGTCTTTATGGGCCATGTCCTTACAGGCCATCTCCTGGCTGCTCATGTCCTTAAAGGCCATGTCCTTACGGGCCATCTCCTGGCTGCTCGTGTCCTTAAAGGCCATGTCCTTACGGGCCATC
>JAODKN010000002.1:13891239-13901864 GCA_026774425.1 Petrocephalus zakoni
TGCCCTGCTCGGGACAGAGTGTGAATACACCAGGGCCTTTGTCATCGTGGGGTCTCCCCTCTTTCTGCTGCTACACACTCCCAGTACCACTTGGTGGTAGTAAGATGTCGTGTTTTGTCTGTATCAGTGTCGATACATGATTTAATACGAACACAACAAAGACATCTTGCCCCGTTAACCTCCGCAGTGCGTGAGCAGCTTAAAAAGGTAAGCAAACGCTGAGGACAAGGAAGCCCCAGCCTTCCCTGTCAGTAATGAAGGCTGGCACTTAAACCATAGTGCTGGCTTTTAAGCATACCCATTAAGTGCAATAAAAAACTTTCATGCTAAAGCATTCTGAAGTGCATCGACAGCGGGAGACGTCAGGTGGATGAACTTCACATCAAGCGAAAACAAGAAGATACAGTCATGTTCGGCAGAGCTTAGGCCCCAAACTCGCCAACTGCGAGGGGTCGTGACGTCACCTAAATTTCACCAACAGAATTCCAGTCTTGTTCTTTTAAGCAGCTCAGAAAGCCTGTGTTATACTGTGACGGGTGCGGCTTGACGAGAAACACTTTCGCTTTTCCATGCCATTCCACCACTTACTGTTTATGTCAGATCCAGCACAGATAAGCTATTCGACGGACTTACTGTTCGCATTGCATGGCTCTTGTGAAAGTTTTAAATTGATGTCATTGATGAAGGAACCAATGATTCATATTCAGGCAAAAGACACATCCAGGAAAATAGCCACGGTGTTTATTATTTTGCTTATATTCTATTCCCATTAGGCTTATGTTCCTTCCTTTTAAAACTTTTAAAAGATTTTAGACACTTCTCTAAAAGGGAAAAAAATATATAATAATAATTATAAGAATCTAGTTAAGGAATTAAATGAGTTCCGTTAATGAGTCGACTTCATTAAGTCCATTTCCTTAAGCAGGGGCAGCTTAGGGAGCCGTGTGTGTTCACAGTGGGTTGGAAAGGAGCCTGGCCCTACCCATTACATGCTCTGACAGCAGAGATCCCCCTAGGAGAACGGTGAAGAACTGCCCCTTTGGTGTGGCCTGCAGCTGGAGCTCACTGCAGTGGCCCAGACTAAACTAATCAAGCCAGAGCCACTCTCATGAGTTTAATGGAGGGACACGGTCAAATGAGCCCTTTTGATCTCCCCAGAGCCCCCCTTCTCTTTTGGCTCAGTCTTTTTCTCATGCTAACAGATGCCGAGGGGATAATCTCATAAAAAAAGAAGCCTTTCCATTTCCACATATTTACCTGAGGGTCACTTTCATCTGTTCCTAATTACATCTAGGTCAGTCTTGTGAGCCCAGTGTAAACAGCATGAAGGTCTTTCTGTGTCAAACCACCTTTATATCTTAACAAATAATGGCTTGTCCTTCTAGCAAAGATATGTTTCTCAAAAGTCAGCGTGTTACAAAACACTGCCTATCAGAGAACTCCGTCAAGTTGTTAGAGTGAAACCCTGTATTTCACACAAACACACACACACAGGCACTTATGTAAAAGGGCTAAAACATTTGTCACCTTAAGCAGCTCCTTGTGATAAGTCCCGATTGTGTTATCTTTTCGGGGGCCGACCCACACGGCTTTAAAAGTTGGTTAAAGTCAATGAACTGAGAAGCTTGTAACGTGAGACAGGCATATGGGCTCTAAGTTTAGACCAGCCTCATGTGAAAGCAAAGGTCCTGTATGCACACCGCTTAAAGCCAGCATGGTAGGTAGGCTTCCACGCCATGAGAAATGAAAGCAAGTCACTGGAAGAATACCCTAACAGATCAGCTTTTTCAGCCTTTTTCAGCGTTTGTCTGTAAGGAAGAGACTCCTGAAGTGAGCTCTTCCTACTGACAGCTGTATTACAAATCAGGACACAGAACATGGGGGGGTGCTGCACCCAGCAAAATGCCGCTCCCCTACCTCCGTGCTCCTGACTCGCTGACGTCCGCGTGTCCCTCATGGAGGGGTGTTAGTGTAGCGCTGGCCTCGGGAGAGGAAAGTGCCGCGGTGGGACGTGGTCGCGGGAAGCATGCCCCCGCACTGGAGCGCCGCTCGTCCTTAGGAGAAGCTTGAGTAGGCACGTGAGCTTGGCGAGTCGGCGAGCTCCAGGGCTTGCTGGTGGAGCACCCAGCTGCAAAGTAATCAGAGTGCTGCACTGAGGAAGCAAATGAACCCCTCCCCTGTTCTGCAAAGCACAGGAATGTCTGCTGACGGCTGTCACCCTCTCTCTCTTTCTCATGGCCTTGCTCGCTCTCGCTCTCTCCGGGTTCTCTCTCTTCAGGAGGAATACCGAGGTCAAAGTTTTACTGAGGCTCACCTGTAGGTCAAAGGCAAGCAGAGACTTTCGGTGTGAGAGGAGTAGGGTTACCACCTAATCCATGCCAGGAAGGACACTTTCAGCTACTTCAGGTTTTACAAGCTACTTTCAAAGTGAATGACTCCTTTGCTTGGCTAAATAGTTCAGTTCTTCTTGTTCTTCTTTGACTGGTTTGTTTCCTTGACTGAAAATCCAGCTGTTTTACAATAACATTAGTGACACGATTTTACAAAATTTTACTAAATTTAAAAAATTTTTCTCCTGGCTCACACTCAGGTAACGATTAAGATCACAGGGATTAATTTTACATAACGCCACAAGTGACAAGTTCAAAAGGTTTGGCGGAAACAATGGGAAGTTTAGATTTCGGTTTCATGTTCTCTAAAAAAAATAAGGAATGCAAACTATTTGCATGGAGAGAATCACTGTGCCTAAGACGCGTATCTGGTCTAACCAGTTTACACTTTAAACAAAACAAAAGCTCAAAGAACTTTATTGGCCCGGAAATAAAGTACATGTAGTCACTAACAAAGCATTCGAATAGCAGAATTTTCTCCCCATGGTGTCGGCTAGAGTGAGAAATGCTTACCTCAGACAGGGTACAGGTGTTTTATTAATCTTGGTGGTGAAGTTCTCTTTCTGCTTTGCCCCAATTTGCTCTCAGTGACACAGTACAGAGTCAGCGTCCTTGGACCTGGAGATTAAGGGTGCCGTTCAAGGGCCCACAAACATACAATTATTTTGCTACAGGTAGGATTCAAACTAGCAACCTTCTGGTTACAGGAATAGAGGCTTAGGTCACTGAGCCACACCTTCTTCCCTGACTCCAAACAAATCGCTAACATTTCCTTACAAGCATGTTATTTGCTAACCATGTCTCATTTCTAGCCTAATTCAAAGTCCTTCTTGGTTACATTCAGCTTTCTTGCTGTGCCCCACTGGTTAAAGATAAACCCCAGAACCAGTTTCGTGCGTGGTGGCCCTTGGCTAGCTGTTTCACAGGGCGCGCAGGGCAATGCCACCAGCCGGGTGGAACGTGTAACGGTGTATGCACATAAACGGTACTGGCAGGCCTTGCTGGCAGATAGTGGTCGGGCCACACTGGCACAAAGCTTGGATGGTCGGTGGAAGTCATGCAAGGAACCTATCGGACATCAGGAATGACCTGACAGCCAGTAGCATCACGGCGGAGCAGCCAATGAGACAAGATGTCCTGAATGAGATATACTTCCCCTTGAAACAAGAATAAACATCCCTGTACATCAGCAGTTTAGGGTCACGTATCTTATTTTGTAAAGACATAATAATGATTATCGCAATACAGTCATAATAGTCAAATACACCTTGACCTGTGTCTCCTATATAGCTACATATTTAGCACGGTAATACTCCACATGCATATACTGTCATTTGCACTCATTGCACCTTTTTGTAAAGGTTCTGTAGGTTTCCAAACCAGTGAGGGAAAAATATGTGTCTAATGCCATCTCTGTGCACCAGCGTGACTATTCCTGCTATTGGCTGAGTCTTATATTTGTCGAGGAGGATATACTCTTTCCTCACAGCACTCAAAAACCAGAAAGGCCCCAGTCAAAATATGAGGCGGGCTTTGGCTCTTCATACGCTGTAGCCCAGAGGACGGCTCTAGCAGAAACACACTTCACTAGGTTGGATAGCGTCTCGGGGGCGGCCTGTGACAGCGCACCGGCCACAGCCTACATTTCAATCTTAGAGATGGGATGTTTATTTCAGCAGATTCCCGGCAACAATAAACATCAATTCAGCAGCCTGTTCACCTATAAAGTCTGGAGAGTCCCACTCAGAACTGCCCGTATCCCATCAGGAAGCGGGCTTTCCTGTTATTTAGTTATATCTGTTTGTGGTACAATTGTTTGGCTTTTTTACAGGAACACTATTCAAAATATCCTATAACCTAGAAAAGCTCCGAATCGACTACTGACTGCCGGAGATTCACATGGTAACTCAAGGGAGGCAGTGTGCCAGCTCAAACAAGGATGCATTTGGTCAATAATATCAACATCAGATTAATGGCTTATACAGACTCAGGCTGGTCTATACTTGTGTTCCTTCTTACATTAAAGTTCAACAGCATGAAGGTGCATCTTCATGTCCAATTTGTGACTGTCTCGCAGGTATCTGTGCCGCACATTTACTTGCATTGTTAAAGTGAACTCGGCAGTGGTGCCGCGTAAATGCGCTGCAATCTGCGGTCATTATCAGCGGACGGGGGCCGCTCATGCTGAGTAGCTGCAGACGGAAAGCTCAGGGCGCCGCTCACATCCCTCCATTGTCCCGCTTCCTCCGCGGCCGAGTCGCTGTTTCCTTGGGCAGCTGCAAACTGCAGCAGCGAACCATTGCGGACCGCGGCCAAAACATCCCAGGACACATCGGTAGTAAGCCACTGAAGCGGTACCGGATATGTGAACTCGAGGCAATCAACAAAAACAGCCCCCACGGTGCACTTGACCGAAAAATCACGTAAAAAAGAGTATGACATTCGAAGTACGACAAATCAATTATGCAAGTATAAACCAGGGAATTGTACAGTCCACAGATGCTATAATGAATAATATGAATAGTGTCTGTTTCTTAGATAAAGAGAATAATGTGTAAGTTAGTACAATTAGGACCCCTGCTTATGTGATCACAGCCCTTACGTCCAAATGCATTGAACGGATTTGGAAGTGACATGTATCAAGTAATCATCAAGCCATCTGTATCAAGGTGCCACGATGCAATATGTCGTGTGGCCACCAGATGGCGGCACACGCCGCCACACTGATAAAAAGCGATAAAATCCACCTGTAGATGCCAACTTTCCTGAAGATGGCGGTAGATTCCTTCTTTTGTGACACCCAAACCATTCTTTCACGAATAATTAAACAAATGAAAATACTAATAATAAACGGTGAGTATCTTCGCTCAGCGTTGGTCGGGCATGAGCACGGATGCGGATGCATCCTGGGTACCGGGAGGCTGGGTGGGATGTAGGCCGGCAGGAGATGGCATCGCGCCCCGAGTCGGTGAGCGGCGAGCCCGCAGCGGCGTCTCTCCCCGGGAGAGAAGGACGGAATGTGAGAGAGCAGCATTGCACCTCCATTGCGATCCGGCTTTAGCGCTGCCGCTGCAGGAATATCGCGGTAATCGGCTTCTTCCCCAGAACAGCCCATCATTCGGTTCCTGTTCCAGGTCCCTGCGCCCTGCCCGTCTCCCTCACTGTACTCGGCACTGGGCGAGCGCACGGGCGCCTCTTCCAGTTTGCAAAGGATGCATTCATATATATTACTGCTTATTACTGCCGTTTACCTCCGCCGGTGCTTCTACCGGGCATCCTAATAGCTCCTTGTTTTGACATCGCTCGGGAAGAACCAGAGGGTATTTGAAGTGCATTTGAAACAATTTATTGTGGGATTTCGAGGATCGTATTTTCCCTGGACACGCTTTTTTCGAATGAGAATATTTCTGCACCATGAGCACTAGTGGTAAGTGAATTGCTTATATTTTTTGTCTTTTTATCGAAACCAAACTGCAGATTTATAAGAAATGCGAGTGAAGTATTCAGGGGGCAAAAACAGTGTTAAGAGGTAATACCTTAAAAATGATGATGTCGTGAAGGTACAACTCTGGCATACTCACCCTGCCAGCTAGAATAGTGTGTATAGGTGTCCTTAGCCAGGTTACCTATGGAATCACTCACGTTTTAGGGAACAGCATTTTAATGCAGGTGATCCTATATTCTCGTGCATTTCCCATGCACTGCATTTCCCGTGGGTTACTCTGCCATTTTCTTCATATTGGGGTTTATATCCATCGTGAGCCTAATATTTATGTAAAGGGTTTTTTTTTGTTAATTGACGAGCTCGTGCCCCGTGCATCGGAATGTTTGGTACCCCCGCGTGCGCGGCGGGCGCGTGTGCGCGGCAAAGTTCGATTTTTGCACAAGCGGCGCCCTACGCGAATTAGCACAGCCGTGCAGGTAACGCATCAAACGTGCACTTACTACTCGAGCTCATTCGCGTCTTATTCACCCTTGGATCGTGAACTGTTCGGTGGATTTAAATGCACGCTAAGCTCCCTCCGCGAGGAAGGATGAGCCGTTTGTCAGGGTGCATTAGAAAACTTACAACTTTTATGCAAGTGCACGTGCAGACTGTGGCTAGGGATTTTGTTGATTTTTGTGAAGAATGCAGTTTTTATTTTTATGGTCATGCTACTGCCTTTGAAGGCAACGATTTAGGGAGTAAACTGGCAGGGGGGGTCATTGCATTTTTTGCACCTTTTGAAAGTCTCTAGTTGACCCAGTTGCAGCTGTTGCAGAGTTATCAGACAGGAGCTGCTAGCCTGGGGTGTTAGAACAGCCATATATCATGCAGCATTTAGTCATTAGCCCCCCCAGTGTTTTGACAATGAATCATGCAGTTTTCTGCTGGTTTGTATATTGGAGATGTTAGTACGCTATGGCTGGCTACTGGTCAGGGACTTCTGAGATTCCCAGTGTGAATATAATGCGTTTGCCATGTGACTGCGAAACCACCCCTGTCTGAGTTAAGGAGCATGTGTGGCTGTGTGTGAGGACAGTAGGAGTGCTGTCATGGGGACAGCTTAGAGGAGGTGAGGCCTGCACAGGGCTCACTGTTACCTGCCAGGTTTGATGCTCAGCACAAGACTACCTCGGGATGGTGGTGGCCTAGTGGTATGAGGCCTGGGTTATGGACTAAGAAGTTGCTGGTTTAATTCTCACCCACCACCAGTGGGTCCCTGAGCAAGACCCAACCCCAAGTTGCTCCAGGGAGATTGTAATCCCTGTAATGTACTATAAGTTACTCGGGATGTCAGCTAAATGCCATAAATGTAACCTTGTCAAAAGGTAGTGACCGTGTTTTGTGTCATGTCACCAGAACCCTTCAGAACTGACAGTGCTTTAAGATTCCACCTCAGTGTGAAATTAGCATAACAGAAAATAGTTGTTAAACAGGTGGTGGGGGTTGGGTCAAAACAAAGACAGTAATTTGTCCAGGATGACACACATGCAGGATAGATATTAACTGTGTTGGATACTTCCCAGGCAAACTGTGTGCTGCTACTTATTTGTTTAATGGCCCCTTTTCTTCTTGTCAGTGGGCTATAGTTCCCAATTTGGAATCTTACCATCGTCCTCCAGGATCTGCGACTCGTACTAACAAGGGAGCAGGTCACAAGCAGAGACTCAGTCGAGTGGTTATTGGGTGGCCAGACGACATCATAAAAGTAGGAAGCAGTAAATGAAAAGAATGGTAAAATATGCTCTTAAGGGTGTCTTTGTGGCTAATTAAGGTTAAGAGGTCTTTCATGCAAATGAAAAGGATATAATTGGCTGGTAGACATCAGGATTTGACCCAGAATGATCACTATTACAATGGATTTTCCATTAAAAAGATGCCATTTATTCAGAATGTTTTCAAACACGAGGTCTCCCAAGTCAGCTACCAGGGGTAACCATGAGCAAAAAATAGTCAGCTTTAACTGTAAGAGAAAAGAGCAATTAAAGTTTGCCGAGGAGTCAGGCTGTGGCTGGAGATTGTGCGCATGTGCAGCTTGGAGTGTGTCAGACTCTGTCACAGTTTGTGGCAACTGTATTGTGTCTCATGTAGTATCTTTGGGTGAAATAGTTGTTGTTGTGTTGCATATTTTTGGTCTCCTTTGCGGCTTGGTTGTATTTGTATTTAGCATAACAGCATTTCGAGTTTTGTTGGGGGGGGGGGGTTGCCTTGTGCCCCGCCTTGTAATCAGAGTTTGTGTCTCCATGGAAAAGCTTGGTATGGTTTCGGCAAGCTGCGGGATTCTGCATACCCCTGTCTGCCAATGGGACTCGTTGCGACCTCGCCGGGGTGCTATTGGCTGGGATCCATTCACAGGGGTTAATCGCTCCAGGAAACAAGCAGTCAAATGGCGTCCTTAGTGAAGGGGGGCGATATGCGAGTCTGCGGCCTTCCTCTGTCATAGTGCCATCTGAACCCATGCAGTGACCGTGACGGACAGATGGCGAGTGACGTGTCGACACAAGGGTAACACAATCGTGTCGCCCAGAAAAAGCTGGCGTTCAGCTCTCTGCCTGTGATAACGAGATACTTACTGCCACTAAGTGACTTCACACACAGGCAGGGGGTCATATTGCCCCAGGAGAAAAATTACCCATGTAGTACTAGACCATGGGGAAGTGTTTTGCCCTCGAAATATTCACAAGCCTGAAACTGTCAAATTCAGTAGCATCAACCAGATAAAAAATCAGTCGCTGTTATGCATTTCAGTCCAAAAGCTTGTGGACTGCCATTTTCTTTAAATGTTGTGTTATTGTACGTTAAATTATTATTTTTCAGGGGAGCCTAGCTTAGGGAGATTCTGCTTGAAACGTCCAGGAGCATCACTTCTGGTGTCACCTCACTGGAGACGGGCAGTTCTCCTTGAGAGGTGGGCCCAAGAATCAGCACAGCAGCTGGAAACCATGAAGCCAGGGAGGCAGTTACCTGAGTAATTCGGTTTTCACACTACATTGGATATAATGGCCTGGCAACTGAAGAGAGGCTTGAGATAGCCGATTACGCTTCGAATGGCCTGTGTCTCTTCATTAATTCTCCTAATTTTCCGCTGGACCAGAGGAACACCAGACTCTCTCTCTCTCTCGCTCTCTCTCTCTCTCTCTCTCTTTCTCACACACGCAGTTGTTCTTCCTCTGTGGTGAACAAGACTGCTGAGCTTAACGATAATAGTGAGGTTTAGTAAAAGTGTGTTGAGAGCATAGACTCCACATGAAGATCCACCACATACAGCCCCATGGCTGAGATCGGAAATACATTTAATTTAATGCCATATGACTTCCATTAGCACGTGTGGTGGACCATGAGTGCATTTGATGTAGCAACCCATCCGTGGGGATCCTTCAAGGAGATCTCAAGGTCATGACGCACAGCAGCACTGTCCCTGTAAACCAGGACCTGTCTCATTGTGATGTAACACTGTGTTACATGCCCAGCTGGGGAAGGTGGTTCTGGGCATAGCGGCACTGACTCCTCAGGTCTCTTCTAGGGTCAAGGACCTTTCGTCATTCACCCTCCTGGCTCAATGGCTTACAATTGTTCTGTCGTTCGTTGTGGGACTTCTTGGTATTAATGGTTGGGAAGCAGGGTTACAGTTAGGGCTCATTGTGGGACTCCTTGGTATGAATGTTTGGGAAGCAGGTAGAGTGAAATCACATCATCGGCATCGGGTTTGTTTGTCATGCACCTATGTCAAGGGCAGCTTTATGGTCATTCACCAAGAAGTACAGTGGTTTGATTCAGGCTGTAGATTGCATTAGCTATTGCTGGGCCAGATAGTACGTTGCTGCTTTTAGCTTATGTTAGCTCTTTTTCATTGAAAATGGGTAGATGAATTACAGTGACCTGGTTTCCATTTGCTATGGTACCACAGCTAGTCAACTACAAAATTTATGGTGCTGACAGCAGCCAACATCAGGATGGGCACCAATCTGATGTACCAACCAAGTGTTCCCTGGGGATCCTGCTTAATATTCTGCAAGTCTCTCGGGTAAACAGTCTATCCAGCAGGGAAACGCTGTGTCCCTCGGCTGCAGCTGGTCCTTAGCACATTAATCACTCGCTCGTATCAGACATCATACTGGCCACGCACCATTAGGCAGCACCTACTGTAGCACAGATAACGTAGACTCAGATACTAATGAGGAGGATACCGAGTCATGTGTTTTTCCGGGCAAGAGATCCGAGCTTCTGGGAAAAGGGCACGTCCGTGCAGGAAGATGTGGGATGATGAGGAAGCTGAGCTGACAAAGGAGTGTAGAATAAGGAGTTTGGTGCGGATGGAAGGAAGCAAGGGGGAGATAAGAGAGAGAGCCAGGTGAGGGGGGAAGGGCAGTGCAGAGGGCTGAGCTGGCTGAAGGGTATAGGGAGTCACATGCTTGGTAGCAATCAGGGGAGGCACAGGGATCAGAAATGAAAGCCTAGAAACCTCCCCTAGGGGACATGGGCACAGATCAGCTGGCAGTGTGCTCCCACGGTACCTCATTTAAGGGATGTGGGCACAGAGCAGCTGGCGGTGCGCGCCCACAATACCTCACCTAGGAGATGTGGGCACAAAGCAGCTGGCGGTGCGCGCCCACAGTACCTCTCCTAGGAGATGTGGGCACAAAGAAGCTGGTGGTGCGCGCCCACAGTACCTCACCTAGGAGATGTGGGCACAAAGCAGCTGGCAGTGCGCGCCCACAGTACCTCACCTAGGAGATGTGGGCACAAAGCAG
>JAODKN010000002.1:13936688-13950349 GCA_026774425.1 Petrocephalus zakoni
CATGGACAGACTTTAAGCAGACTCCTGGCAGACATGGGCAGACCTTGGGCAGACCCTGGCCAGACCTTGAGGACACATGGACAGACTTTAGGCAGACTCCTGGCACACACGTACAGACTTTAAGCAGACTCCTGGCAGACATGGGCAGACCTTGTGCAGACCCTGGCCAGACCTTGGGCACACATGAACAGACTTCAGGCAGACTCCTGGCAGACATGGGCAGACCCTGGCCAGACCTTGGGCACACATGGGCAGACTTTAGGCAGACTCTGGCCAGACCTTAGGCACACCTGGACAGAGTTTAAGCAGACTCCTGGCAGACATGAGCAGACCTTGGCCAGACCTTGGCCAGACCTTGAGCACACATGGGCAGACTTTAGGCAGACTCTGGCCAGACCTTGGGCAGACTTTGGACAGACCCAGGCCTGAAGCTGCCCTGCTGTGGCTGGTTTCTTCATTAGGGTTCATACCTCTGCTCTGCAACCCCATGAGAAACAAATAGAGTTTTGTCATTTTTCACAAGACATTAGAAAGCTGAACCTTTGTGTTACCATGGGTCACCAGAGGGCAGGTTGCTTTTTGAATCAATGACAGCATTGACCTGGGGCTGACGTGCCAAACATGTCTAATGGCATGTGTTTTTCTGTCATTTTGAGCTCAATCCAGTTCATTAGTATGACTGAAAACCTTCCATTGTTCTAAGTCTGAAAGGGCTGCAGGATTATGCGACTAAACATATTCTACTTACACGGGCTTGTATGTACTTGTATATTGCTCATATGTACTTTTATGTTCTTATAATGTCCTCCCCTAGTAGCATTTTTTAATATATTTTAGGATATACATTTCAGCATTAATAAACTGACGAATGAGAGAAGTGGTCCTTTTCCATTGGAGATCTCCTGTGTTTTGTGCAGGAAACCCTTCCCGATTGGAGACAGGGTAACGTTCAGCGGGAAGGAGTGTGTCTGCCAGCAGTGCTCCCACACGCTCGTCGGTGCTAACGAGCCAATCAAGATCCACGGGCCCAGTCGTAAGTCCCGCCCCTACTCCACAGTGGAGGCGCCTGCGGTCCCAAGTCTACATTACTTTTTTTCTCTCACACGCAGCTGCCTTAAATCTCGACAGGGCAGGCGGGGAATCCTGCAAGTGCCGTCGTAACGTAAGGAAAGCTGAGATGAAGGTTCCTCACTCCAGAAACTAGTGGCTTAACAAGGTGCCGTCATACACCCAAAATGGATAGATCTGTTTTGTCCGAACAGAATGTGCCTCGCCTTCCCTTTGCCTTCCTTCCCTTTCTCCACGGGCGTCACAGAGAAGCCCATGGCATCCGTCCCGGGTCCTGATCACAGAGAGTTTATCGTCGTTGTGGCCCTCAGGGCAGCCTGTCATTCATTGTCATCCCATAATTGGTGTGCGTATTTGATGAGGATTATATAAAAGAATTCAACTTCCAAGCATTCCCCCGCTTATATTGTGTAACTCGTTTATTGGGGTGATGAAGGTGGAGATCATTGAGTACAGAGGCCTACTTAATCCCCAATAGATGAAGTGGTACAGAGCTGGGGGGCTGGCAGTAGGCAGCTTGCGGCCGAGTAGCTGGATGTTGTAAACATGCCTGACACCACATCCGTCGCTCTTATCACTTAATGCATCTCATAAATCTCCGTGACAACACAGTCCCCCTCCCTGTACTCCAGGGCACAGTCGCTTGGACCATTCATATTGATATTTGCTTGTCAAGACGTAATTCGTAACATTGATCGCTGGAGGACGGCCTCCCAGCCTCTGCTAGATCTTCCACGGACGGACCCTGCTGTTGTTAAGGCTGAGCAAGGAGTCCAAACTGCGATAGGTCCAGGTTCACTAAAGTCCTATATTGTATAAGTATGGATGGATGGATGGATTGATGAGAAAGGAATATGACATTGACACCAGGAGAAAAAGGAATCTGGCACTAACACCGAAATAGGAAGGACTCTGGCACTGAAACCAGAATAGGAAGGACTCTGGCACTGAAACCAGAATAGGAAGGACTCTGGCACTGAAACCAGAATAGGAAGGACTCTGGCACTGACACCAGAATAGGAAGGACTCTGGCACTGACACCAGAATAGGAAGGACTCTGGCACTGACACCAGAATAGGAAGGAATATGGCACTGACACCAGAATAGGAAGGACTCTGGCACTGACAACAGAATAGGAAGGACTCTGGCACTGACACCAGAATAGGAAGGAATATGGCACTGACACCAGAATAGGTAGGACTCTGGCACTGACACCAGGCTGGGAGAGTGAGGCATCCCAACATTATCAGTTTATTATACATGTCCCTTTCAGTGTTACTGTTCCTTTGCACATCCCAGGTCTAACACAGATCAAGCAGAAGGTGCAATAGCTGTGGATGTTATAAAATGCTGGGAAAATAAGTCAGTATCAAGGCTTCTTTTGTCAGTGTGTGCCTATGGTATGAAAACCCATTGCAGGTGCCCTAGTAGTGGAATTTGAATTGTAGTGGAATTGGAGCTAGTTTGAAAGAGGCTATTTGTTCGCCAGGTTGTGGCTTGTATCAGCAGCTCAGAGGCTCTCCGGAGGGTTCTGGATAACAGACACCTCGGGTCCAGCTCGCTCACTGGCCCTGTGCTGTATCGACAGACTCATAATTACAGAGCTCACTTGAAGCGGAGTCGTGTGAGAGCCTGCTTAAGCTTTGTAAGTCAACGATACAAATTTTTTCCTGTATAAAAGATCCAGTCTAATATAAAATATTTTAAATAGTTTTGTGTGAGCTATCTTCACTCAGCACTAAGAACGCACTGCCCTGGATCATCAGTTGCTCGCCCTACAGCTTGATAAATGTTTTGGATGAGAAGTCCAGTGCCTATCCAGAGCTGTCATGAAATGAAAACCTCAATTTCTCCTTTCTTGGGAAGCTTTTCCTGGCTGGATTCTCTCTGGAGGCCTGTTGGGCTCATCCCAGACATATGTATCAATTTGCACTGTCAGTGGGGATTGTGAAATCCTACTCCGGGATGTGTGGTCATCTCCAAGGTCAAATCAGAAAAGATCTCTGCTTGCTTCATGTGGCTGCATGGTAAAACTGTTGCCTCACACCTCTGAGACCAGGGTTTGAGTCTCTACTATGGCTCCATGTGTGTGGCGTTTGTATGTTCTCCCTGTGTCATCCTGGGGTGTCCTCTGGGTACACTGGTTTCCCCCCACATTCCAAAAACATGCTGAGGTTAATTGGAGTTAATTGCCCATTGGTGTGCATGTGGGAGTGAAGGGTATGTGAGTGTGAACCTGCAATGGATTTGTGCCCGATCCTGGGTTATTCTCTGCCTTGCGCCCGTAGACTCCAGATCCCCCATGACCCAAAATAGGGCAAGCAGTCACAGAAAATGGACGGATGGATGCTTTATGAGACACTTGGGAGTGCGTGTTAACTTGACTTGAGTAAGTGAAGAGGTGATTGAGGATTTGGCAGCATGGCTTTGACAGTAGAGATGACTATATAGCTCTGGAAAAGAATAAGAAACCACAGCAAAAGTTTTGTTTCACTCATTTCTCAATTTATTGGTGTGTCTGTGAATAATATATATTTTTTCTTAAACTGCAGCCTTGCTCTTTCCCACTTCTCATTGATGAAGGCTTCTTCCCTGCTTTATGGGTCATCAGTACTGCTTCTAGGAGCATGTTATGAACTTGTCCTAGCAGTGCACTTCACAGCACTTAATGTTTACCATTCCTTTTGAAGGTCACTTGAGGTCATCCTCCAATTGATGAGACACTGCTGGATAAGTTGACCGTCATTACTGGCCTTAGAAAGTCACTTCTGCCCTCTCCCTGACTGGTTTCTGGTCAATCCCAGTGTCTCCTGCTTCACCTTGTTCTTGTGTACTGCTGTCTTAGAAACATTGAACCTGGAAGCAACCTGTCGCTCAGTGTAGCCTTCTGCCAGCAGATCCAGGATTAAACCAGGATTTAAAAATACATATTTTCAAAAAAAGTATCGAGTGGTCTCTACATTTTTCTAGAGCTGTTGGTTCAGTGTTTAGAGTCGCCCTCTACAGGTTTGGGACAACAGGTTTGCTCTAAACTAGAGCAAACGGGAGCTAAGGCTTCCGAACACTGGAGTGCTGAAGTCCTCCTACACACTGTTCCCAGTTCAGCACAGCGCTTGTGATGTCACACGTCACACGGGGTCCTGTCATTAATCCCTGTTTAATGCTCTCTTCCGCATTACAGTTTCTAAAGGGGCCTTAGCAACTAGATCATCTCTTCTCCACACTCAGTTCAATAATTTATGCACGTAGTCACGTGGTTGTGCCACACTGTGTGGGTAGCTCTCAGTCCAATTTAACAAATTAAAATTAAGTGGATTCTTAGCATTATGGGAATCTTATGATGGTATAGTAATCGACACAATGAATGTCTCTCTCTCTCTGTCTCTCTTCCTCTCACACATCCTCTCTCTCTCTCGCTCTTCTTTACTCTCGCTCTCTCTCTCAGACTGTGCGGGCTGTAAGGAAGAGATTAAGCAAGGCCAGTCCCTCCTGGCCCTGGAGAAGCAGTGGCACGTCAGCTGTTTCAAGTGTCACACGTGCTGCATCGTCCTCACAGGGGAGTACATCAGCAAGTATGTCGCCACGGCGACCCTCGTGGAATCACTGACCTGTGCATGGAGCCTTACTTCCACACCCAAGTCACATGCATGTCCACCTCTGACACTGATAGAGATGGCCCTGAACATACCTGCAAGATAAGATGATCTCATCTGAGCCTAGCATGCTCTTGACTCCTCTATAAATACTGAACATTGCTCGTAAAAGTGGGCCAACACGTTTGAAGGGCTTTCCCACAATCCCCTGCTGCAAAACATCAAGTACAGGCATACACTGTGCTGTTTTGCAATAGCTGAGCTTCGGAAGCTCCTTTCCTGCCCTCGGTAATATGGACTCAGGCTGGCACAGGGGTCACCGAAACATCACCCAAGGCAGCTCCAGGGGAAATGAAGGGCCTACCAGGTCTTGTCCCTTGCTAAACTAATCCATCAGTGTCCGGCTCCCCGCATCTGGATGCACATCTCCACAGTGACACCTGTGTGTGTTTCTGTCCTCCCAGAGACGGCGTTCCGTACTGCGAGTCGGATTACCACGCTCAGTTTGGGATCAAGTGTGAGGCATGTAACCGATACATCAGCGGGAGAGTGCTGGAGGTGAGCCTCACTTGCCCCGGGGCCCGTCACACCCCACCCTCCCATCATGCACCTCACCTGCCCCGGGGCCCGTCACACCCCACCCTCCCATCATGCACCTCACCTGCCCCAGGGCCCGTCACACCCCACCCTCCCATCATGCACCTCACCTGCCCCAGGGCCTGTCACACCCCACCCTCCCATCATGCACCTCACCTGCCCCGGGGCCTGTCATACCCCACCCTCCCATCATGCACCTTGTCGGTTTCGTTTATGCCCTTGCCAGGAAGGGTGCCTCTGCCCATCCTGTCATCCTGGACTCATTAGCACTTCCCCTCTCCACCCTAACCTCCACACTCCATCTCCTTCTGCCTCCTTCCAATCACACCCCAGTAACATCGTTCCTTCGCTGACGTTGCACCTCCTGTGGCCCCTCCCACTCCCACTCGTCCTGCTGACTAGTGCGCAGGCCAGATTGGGGGTGTGGAGGTCACATTAACCACGGGCTGTTGCTCTCAGGCCCGTTATGCTTTAAGGGCAGCAGATCTTTTGGTTTGGAGGTCGTTGTAGCCCGTTAGCCCTTGATTAACATTTATTGCCTGGTCGATTATAGAGTTTCTCACAAGATACCCTCACGAGATATACTAGATGAGCAGTATTATGTACTGGAGACATATGAACTCCTATTGAATGACTTGTTGAAAGGGAGCCTGACAGGCATGTGAAAGCACAGGGCACTTGCATCCACTTTCCTATAAGCAGGCTGAGTAGGAACAAGAGCAACCTGCCAACCACAGCAGTAACCCTTCAATCACGACAACACGCGGTGGATCGAAGTAGAGTTGAGTAAGGGGGCTGAGAGGGAGGGGGGCGGAGTGTCGGGGGCCATGTTGTGGAGGGGGCAGCTTCCCGAGAGAAGTGGATGGGGCTGGGAGCGACAGAGCCAGGAAGGGAAAAAGGAATGTAATGAAGGAGAGCAGAGAGCAATAGAGGAAGAAGGAAGAGAAAGGGTGGATGAGAGAAAAAATGAAAGAGAGGGAGAGAGAGTCACAGACAGAGATGAGAGAATGAGTAAAAGAGAGGAAGAGAGAGCGAGGGAGCAAGTTAGAGATGAGAGAATGAATGAAGGAGGGAGAGAGAAAGACAGTGAGTGAGGGAGAGAGAGAATGAGTTAGAGAGAGAGGAAGAGGAGGGAAAAGTATGTGTTTGTCGGGGGGGCAGCACTGTGTTTGAGGCTCCTTTAAGGTGGCACCGAAAGCTGCTTATGCCACCATGGCAGCGGCCAGATAGATGGGGCACAGCCTGGCAGCACACAGGTGGGGATCAGTGGCACTGTAACGCCCTGCAGGTGACCTTGCTGTGCTGCTTACAGAGCATCACTGAGATTTGATTGGCTGAGGCCCCAAACCTCCTTCTGGTCAGCTGGCCAACCCTCCTCCCCCCAGTGGCCCCCCGACTGGCCAATTTCCCCCCACGTTTTAAAAGCATGTCAGGTGTAATGGGCAAGCTGCTTTGTCATACATCTGGTACCATCACTGGAGCCGATGCGAGCCTGGTGGGGAGCGACGGCACAGTGCAGGGAGGGAGAGAGGGCATGATGAAAGAGAGAGCGAGAGGGAGAGAGGGCAGGATGAAAGAGAGAGAGAGAGAGAGCAGTGATGGTGTTTGGACAGAGATACAGCTGGACATGGATAGAGGGTTCCGGAGCCTTGGGGGTCCCCGCTGGCGAGGACTGGCGTGGTGGTGTTCCAGGGGCCCTCGACCACTGTACTCCATCACGCGGCTGCTGCTGCAAGGGCCTCCTCGTTCATGTTCCTCCCGTTTCCCCCAGCTAAGCAGCCCACCTCCGTGCTTCCCCAGATGGCCCGAGGGGCTCCTCGTTCTCATTCCTCCCGTCTTCAAGTGCTCCACGGGTCCCCAGCCAGGCGGCCGCGAGGCTGTGCCCCGGTTCTGCCTCCAGAAGCCACTTCTCGCCATCTTTCCAGCCACAGGTGTTAACAAGCACAGATACCATGGTGGGGTGGGGGGGGGGCAATGTGGAGTGCCAGCCTCGGCTGTCTGCCATACAGAAAACTAACCGTTGCCCGTTAACCGAGACCTCTGGCTGACCTGTGGAGAAAATCCATCTGGAAGGAGAATGGAGAGGGTAACCACAGCCCCAGACCTGCAGGAGTGTTTACTGTACCAGCCCAGCGTCTGCATCTGATTATAGTAATTAGCCTGGCTTTTGGATGCTCACAATGTGTGACCGTCTGCAGTGAGCTAATAATAGGAGCTAAATCAAAACATGTCCCTAGATCTCACTGGTTTTCAAGGTTTTTGTTTCCTTTATAACTGTTAGTGTGCCAGATAGATTTTGTGATGCTGATTCAAATCATTTCATACTTTCATACATGAGGTTTTTCAGAACCAGCAAATTTTGTTATAATTTGGTTGCATAACACTGATCAACCAAAAAGATTTTTGGTCTCACCCAAAGTTTTTCAGTGATTTTTAGGCTATATTGATAGTATATCAGTTTCTTATGAAGAATGTATGGGCATTGAACTGAACCTGAATTCAGCATAAACAATACTGTAAGGTTCACCTGTTTTAATTTCTGAAACAAAAAGAAAGTGTATTCATCCTGCAAACAGTGCTCGCTCCCTTTAAATGGGTGTTTTCTGCTATGCTGTAATGCACAATTCCTTTAAATGAAGGCTGGCGTGCACTGTCTGGCTCAGAAGGATGAAGGCTGCTTTGTAATTTTGCCGTGAGGAGCTGCAAGTGTTCTCTGCAGTTTTATTTGTGGTATTTCAACTTCATATAAAATAAGCACCAGTCTAACTTGTTTCATTTATAGAATGCCTTGACTCGGGCACAGATGATGGCTTTGGTTGTTACAAAAACTCCATCCTGCCCCAAACGGCACCGTGGAAAGTGCAGATTTTCTCAGCACTGGTGAATGATTCGTATCCTGTGGCAGTATGATCCTGATGGAGATGTGAGACCATCAGCTCTGAGGAAGATATTATTTATGAAGCCACTTTCTTAGCGTCAGGAGGGATGCCTAGAATCCAGACAGAACAAACTGCCACATAAATGCATCATCACTCACACAGTGGGCTGGGCTGTGACGGCGAGCTGCACTGGGACAGTGGGCTGGGCTGTGACGGCGAGCTGCACTGGGACAGTGGGCTGGGCTGTGACGGCGAGCTGCACTGAGACAGTGGACTGGGCTGTGACGGCGAGCTGCACTGGGACTGTGGGCCGTGCTCACACAGCGGGCTGGGCTATGATGGCGAGCTGCACTGGGACAGTGGGTCGCGCACACACAGCGGGCTGGGCTGTGACGGTGAGCTGCACTGGGACAGTGGACTGGGCTGTGACAGCGAGCTGCATTGAGACAGTGGGCCGCACACACACAGCGGGCAGAGCTGTGACGGTGAGCTGCACTGGGACAGTGGACTGGGCTGTGACAGCGAGCTGCACTGGGACAGTGGGCAGAGCTGTGACGGTGAGCTGCACTGGGACAGTGGACTGGGCTGTGACGGCGAGCTGCATTGGGACAGTGGGCCGCACACACACAGCGGGCTGGGCTGTGATGGCGAGCTGCACCGGGACAGTGGGCCACGGTCACACAGCATGCTGAGCTGTGACGGCGAGCTGCACTGGGACAGTGGGCCGCACACACACAGCATGCTGAGCTGTGACGGTGAGCTGCACTGGGACAGTGGGCCGCACACACACAGCGGGTTGGGCTGTGATGGCGAGCTGCACCGGGACAGTGGGCCACGGTCACACAGCATGCTGAGCTGTGACGCCGAGCTGCACTGGGACAGTGGGCCACGCTCACACAGCAGGCTGGGCTGTGACAGCGAGCTGCACTGGGACAGTGGGCCACGCTCACACAGCGGGCTGGGCTGAAGAAATGCTGCTGTGCTGTCAGTTGCACAGCCTGTGAATCTGAATAGTGGTGCTACCTTAAAATTTCTTCTGAAAACACGCTGAGCTCAGACTGATGCTCCTCGGCACCAGCCGCTCTAAAAATAGGCCCCCTTTAATGTGCTGTCACCACGGTGATGGCCTGTGCATCTGACAGCCCTGCCCCTGAAAGGTCCTCCTGCAGGTGAGAGACCTCGCTTTTGCCTGAGAGATGAAAACATGAGGCCATGTAGCAGAATGGGGTGATGGGGACGAGACCCTGGACGATGCTAGCCAGGGCTGGTTTGGGTCGCCACTTGCTCTCCAGTCTTTGGTCTCAGCCTTTACCTTTCGGCTTTGCGCTCCCGTTGCCCTGATGCTGTTTTCGCCTGCTTGGCAATGCTCCTGAAACAGTAATCCCTCCCCGAAGGTAGGGGATTCCGTAGCCAATGTTCCACTGGGCATGGAGCTACCATTCGTCCCTTATATTACGGCTTCGTCTCACACCGAATTTCGTACATAGTCCTGCCCCGTTATTCTTGTGACCGGCCCTCGAGCCCCCCCTCCCATTTTACTGCGGACGATACATTTGGGACGCCCTACCCTCAGGAACCAGCTACCCAGTTCCTATGCTATGTGTCAACCTTCTGTCCCGCGAATAAATGCCTTTTGCCATGACATTCGTAGACAGCTTGAGGACCTTATCAAACTGCCTTGAGTGGCCCCAATGACTCACCCCCTATTCAGGTGTCCATCTCTGCATTCTGTTTTAAGCTCCGGATTTTTGACACCTTGCTTTGAACTGTGAATCTCCTGCCTGGTGTTTTCTACGGATATTTTCGTTATCTCAAGATCACAACTTATTTTTCTCATGATCTCGACATAACCAAAGTCGTTTTCTCGAGATCACGACTCATCACGACATGGTTACCGGATGGTGTTTGAAAGATGTCGGCTTTCCAGGGAAATGGTAAGAGATATACAGGTAACCCTGGATCCCACTGGAGTGTAGGAGAGGAGAGGAAGAAGGCTGCAGAGATGGTATTACAGTGTGCCTGGCCCTACCTACTTATTGTTTGCATTGTAAAGCGTCATTAAGTGCGAGAAGGGAGGTATATTAATAAAAATTATTATTATTATTATTATTATGGCATATGGATTCTTACAATTAATTGAATCCCAACCACACAGCTGTTAACAGATGCATTGATGGATTCTCGAGGCACATTATCTGGATGCAAGCTTACGTCACCTACAACAGTGCACGTGCAATTGCCTGGTTTATTAATTCAAATTTTGCCAAATTCATTCCAATTTATATATAAAAATAAACTGAATTGAATTGGATTGAATAGTAGCACCCGACAGACATGCTGTTATTTCCTCTTGGGACACGATCCAAGTAAGATCTGATGCGTTTGTCCATGAGGATAATACTAAACCTGTTGCAAGATCACAGGAAGGAGATTTTGGTCGAGATCTCATAAAAAATAAGCTGTGATCTTGAGATAATGAAAAGAAATTAAAAAGTTGATGCATGTCCTCTACAGACTTCTGTAGTTTTCATATGGCCACCCATGTTTTGACAATGGATTGAGGCTCTGAGTGTCAGGCAGGAGCCCCTGAGCACGCCTTGCCTCTCATTCTCCTCCTGCTGCTCCCTAAGGGATTCTTTCATGCATGAATTTTCTGATGGGAATATGTCTCCTGCTCATAGCAACCCAGTAACTTTATGCACGATGCCCTAAATGATGTCTGAACTTCTCGTCCTGTGCTCCGCATCCATACTGTCTGGAAATGTCTCCTCGTTGACCCCAAGTGGTTAATTGTAAAGGGAGTGCAGTTACGAACCATCACTTTGGAAATACTGTATGATAAAAAACTCTTCTGCTGTGGTAAATATGCATCAAACAGTCCTGCAGGGTGTTTGGGGGCATTTTAAAATGCAGGTAGGATCAAAGTGTTTATTCCTGCCACAGTCAACATCTGTTCATCAGTGTCAGGTGAATATTCAGGATGTGTTTCCCGATGTTGATCATTAGCTTCAGCCCAATGAACTACCTAATGACGCCATGTTGTTTTTTAACCCTCTCTCTCACTCTCTCTCGTTCCTGTTCCCATTATTCCTGATTCCTGTCTGTACTCTCAGGCCGGAGGGAAGCACTACCATCCCACATGTGCACGTTGTGCGCGCTGTCACCTGATGTTCATGGAAGGGCAAGAGATGTACCTCACAGGTGAGCTTCACCCCTCCTGTGTCACCCCAGCTTCACCCCTCCTGTATCACCCCAGCTTCACCCCTCCTGTTTCACCCCAGCTTCACCCCCCCTGTATCACCCCACCTTCACCCCTCCTGTGTCACCTGAGCTTCTCCCCTCTCATGATACCTGAGATTTGCCACTGTATCAGCCAGTGGGCAGTGCCAGAGCCCTCCCTCTTCATGTCTGCCGTACCCGTCCTCGTTCTCACGAGGCGCTGTTGTCTGTCCTCTGCGCTGATCCCTGATCTACTCTCTACTCCTTGGAAGGTGCTGAGGTGTGGCATCCACTGTGTAAACAAGCTGCACGTGCAGAGAAAAAGCTGAAGGTGAGTTACGATGGTGGCTTTACCCAGCCAGCTGACTCCTGCTACCGCCGCCCTGCTGGCAGCCTTGGGTGGCGCATTTACATGTTTGGTCTCTTTGCAGCTGAGACGCACGTCTGAGACCTCTATCTCCCCCCCTGGCTCTAGCATCGGCTCCCCCAACAGAGTCATCTGCGTGAGTAGCATGGGAACGCTGCCCCCCCCCCCCCCCGCCGACCGCGAGACAAGGATGTCGCCCCCTCTGTGCACTAATGTCTCACCAACGGCAGATCATGTTTTGTGTCTTATTGTACCCCTGTCATCCTGCCGTGGCCCTTGTGAGTGGTGACACAACCCCCCCTACGGAAGTGAAAGTGGAAGGTCAAAGCCCCCCAGTCCCGCCCCTTTCTGTTACACGCCACATGGAGCATCGCACGTCAGTCTGCGTGGAGTGGAAGTGCGATTCAGTCCCCAGCCGTCTGGCGGCGTGTCGTTGTGTATGCGCCCTCCCAGCCAAAAAGTGTCCGGAAGAGACTCGGAGAGTTTGGCGGCCCAGCGGGGGGGGCTCATTAGAAGTGAGGCTTGACTTGAATATGCCACGAAGTAGGTCCCTCCTGCTAGGAGGGGAGACTCACTTCCTTAAGTCTTGCCCTGCCTCCTCAAACTGGCCAATCGCTCGGCCACTTCCAGGACACAGGCCCGGGGGTTCCGTCCTGTCATTGCGAGCTCTCTCTCATGCCTGCTCTTGTTTGTCTGTCTGTCCGTCTCTGTTCTGTTCCTGTGTCCTCTCTCCAGGCCAGAGTTGAAAATGAGATCCTTAATTACAAAGATCTCGCCGCCCTGCCTAAGGTTAAAGCTATTTATGATGTTCAGCAGCCCCATCCCTTTTCCTATGAGCCCTGTCACAGATTCTCCTCCGATGACGGGCTAGAGCACTACAGCTATGGGGAGGTACTGACGTGCTGGCACTATTTTCGCCATCCGTGTGCATGTGCCCCCCCCCCCCACCATGTGTCTCTGTGCCCCCGGCCCACTCCTGTCCTATTAGCTTGTGGTTCTGCTGCTGTCCTGCCGTAACTGATCACGTCCGATACCCAGAAGCTGTACGGCACCTGCACTGTGATCTGTGTCTCCCTTAAGTGACACCACAGGCATTGGTCAGTACAGTACGCTCGCGGCACAGGCAGTGGGAGACGCGTCAGACACTGTGCACCCTGAAATATATCAGATAATAAAAACAATTTTGATATTTTTTAAAGAACAAGTGCCGACCTTTTACATCAACCTAAAACTAAAAACAGTTTATTGAGAGGATCAATGGAGTATTAAAGTGAAACTAAGTCTTTACTGACTGGTCTGAGATCATTGATGTAAAATGTAAGATTCCCCAGGTAAAACGTGGCTTTTTGTGAAATCTGGCCCGGGCTGTATTCCTGCTAAGAGCCGTGTACACAAATTGTCCGCTGTGTAAGTCGCGGCTATTCCCTTCTGCGGGACCTCCTGCAGACCCCAGTAGCCCCTCAGCTTGGCACTACCCCCTTCAGGGCTCATGCTGGCCAGCAGAACACGGCAGACCCTGAGTTGCCCCTCAGCTCAGCAGTGCCCCCTGCAGGCCTCATGCTGGCCAGCAGAACACGGCAGACCCACAGTAGCCCCTCAGCTCAGCACTGCCCCCTGCAGGCCAGACCCCAGTAGCCCCTCAGCTCAGCACTGCCCCCTGCAGGGCTCATGCAGCAGTTCTTCCTGACTCTCTGTCTCTCTTTTTCACGCCTCCTTCTGCCTCGTAGTCCCTGGGGACGCTCTCGCCGTACTCGCAGGTAATTATCGTGCCTCCTTCTTTCCTGAGGACAAGGGGAGGCTTGCAGGGGGTACTCCCTGCTAGCATTTTGTTAGTGTGCACATGGTGACCAGGGTCTGACGGTGCCTCTGGGGGGGGGGGGGGGGGGGGGGGGGGGGGGGGGGGGGGGGGGGGGGGGGGGGGGGGGGGGGGGGGGGGGG